>JAGDQO010001997.1:0-101292 GCA_018342035.1 Solanum appendiculatum | reverse complement strand
CATAGACTTAGGAGCTCCAGGAGAAGTAGAGCTTACCAAAAAAACGTAGAGTGCGACAGTCACCTATTGGAGGGTCTATCTAAACCTCTACCTGAACCTGCAACACGAAATGTAGCCCTCCCGATAATGGGGCGTCAGTTCAAATAACATGTACCGGTATGTAAGGCATTAAATAAACATATAAAAGACAAGAATAGAAATATTTGAACCTGAAGACCACACGGGGTATATAACTTGTACTCAAGAATCTCTCTAACATCATGTGCACAACAACTTAAAATTTATAGCATAAATGTCAAGGCTACCTTATGAGCATCGTCATGGGCTTAAAGGATTCAATGTAATAAATGGGGCATCGTTAAGGGCCCAATGTTATACAGAAAATGGGCATCATCAAGGGCCCAATATAATACATCAAATGGGCATCGTCAAGGGCCCCTAATTATAATGCAATGAAAGGGCATCATTAAGGGCCTATGCATACTGCTTCAAATGAATTCCATCAATGTCCCTTTAATAATAAAATTTATATTCTCATTTGGTATGTAACTTATCTGCATACTATACAAGAAAATGACTTGGGACCCTTGTCATAAAATATTTTAGATTCAGCTACTGCAAGTAGATGAAGGACAGTCATGAATAGAGACTCGACAACTCTTACTTTATTTCCTTGTTTGAACTTTCTCTTTGATTAGCTTCTCGACACTTAACTTTAGGGAGATTAACTCTTAAATAAACTCTAAGGATCTTTACATAACCATTTACATAAACAAGATGTTTACAATCAATATACTGGCTAACTCCATGATTCTCAAGACTAAAGTACATACAACACTACGTCACTTAGGCTCTCTTCTCAATATATGTCGTTAAGACAAAAGATTCACGCCAAATGAAAATTTAGAGGACCATTACATACCTTTTAGTTATTTGACTTGGCAACATGACAAACCTTCCCCTTACAACACTTTAATCTACAATGAACAACAATACAACTCAAGTTAAGCTAAAGGATAGCTAGTACACAATTAATAGAGCGAAAAGCTTGGTTCCTAACTAAAACTCAACACTCTACAACACTTATGCTTCTCTTCCAGTTGAATATCAACAAGAACCAAAACTATACAGATCATTCCCAGACCTTCAAACCACAACAACATCCAGAAAACACCTTAAAACAGCCCAACTTCATATAACAATCTAAATACAATTTTCCAACCGTCAATTGTATGTCCTAGATTACATACCGTAACTATTACTTTACTTTACTCAACTAAATATGAAGAGTGCTATTATTACGTCAAAACAGCAGTAAAACACCACATTAACGAGACTCCTTTTCCTTGAAGAATCCCTCAACCCACAAGCAAAGAGGAGGAAACAAGTAACACAACCTCTATGAACTTTCTAGCGGGTAAATTACCTTGAAATCTTATAGGTTTTTTATTTGGTTGAAGGGGAACTCTTAGAGAGAGTTTAGAACTTCTATGTATTCTAAATTGGGCAAAAAGAATGAATTAAAATGAAGCTGGGACGTAATATATATCCAACAAAAGTTCCACCGACTTAAGGGCCCACCCTCTAGGCTGCCTGCACAGTCTCACTAAAATATGAATATCTCTCAACTCATATTTCATATCGACAAACGGTTTAATGCGTTGAAAACCAGACTCATAAACCTTCAATTTGATATGATGTAGGTTCTCTAACTCCTTGTAGATTGTGAGATATGCTTGTTAAAAGATAGGCTATATACGGGACTGTTTTGGAACACTTTGTCACAACGAACCTCTAACTCGAACTTTTGTGTTAAGTCTTTCCTTGGCCTGAAAATTGGTTTTTATACTTCACATACTTCAATATACATATCTTAAAAAATGTTGATTTATATCCTCGTTTCAATTTTTTTTTACGTCAACTAAGCAACACACGTGCTAGTGGTTACGGTGTGTCACATCCTTCCCCCCTTAAGGACATTCGTCCTCGAATGGAATTATTACTATAAGGGATAAGTATTAGGATGATTTTCTGAAATTTTGGCGGAGTCTCCTTTGCAAAATGGACTATGTCAAACCCTGAAATGCAGAAGAATCCAACCTATTGGCATCACTGGCCGATACCACTACACATGCAATGCTTAACTAATAAATATACATAAGTAATCATCCCCTTCCTCCCCATATGATGAAAACTCATAATTCTTTTTGGGAACATACCTCATTCTTTTGTGAACTAAATTGTTATACCTCCACTCCAAATATTGTCTTTAGATTTCAAAAAGATGGGGGTATTTTGATCTCATTTCCTCCTCGGTTTCCCATGTCATCTCTTCAACATTATTGTTCCTCCACAACACCTTAACTGAGGCCACTTCCTTAGTCCTAAGCTTTCTGTAATACCCCGTACCTTCCGACACGTATACGATTAAGTTATCTTCGGATGAAAGTATTTAGACTTGGGATAGTAAGGTGGTATTTGATCTTAAATATTAAGGAATTAAGAGTTGGAAAATGGAATAAAATAAGTGAGCTGCTTGCTTGAATTTATTATGCTAGTAGGTGCATCACCTACTTAGAGTACATGGATCAAACTAAAAGACCAAGAAGGTGCATCACCTACTTGGACTTTTTGACCAACTTAAAAGACCAAGCAGGTGCATCACCTACTTGGACTTCTTGACATGCTTAAAATGGCCAAGTAGGTGCATCACCTACTTGACCAAATTATGGTCCAAAATGAGCAGCAAGAGGCGGCAAAAGTGGGGGTTATAAGATTAAGATTAGCTGATTTTTTTTCTTCATTTTTAAGAATTGCAAATATCAGATTTTATGCTCTCTCTCAAGCTCTCTCTTGGCCTTCAAACAGCCACCCCTATATCCCTCTATGGTTCTTAAGGTTCCCCTTATTTTAATGTCAAGGTAAGTAAGATAATTCATGTGTTTTACTAAATTCTACCATGGAAGGTTATGGAAATCATGTTTTTATGTTTAAAGTGTAGGGCAGCCCTCTCCAAGCGTGGCAGTCCCACTTTTTATTAACTTCTAAGAGATTTATCCTCTTCTTTGGTTCAAGTTGAAGGAAAGTTTAAGTTCTTTAAGAATTAGAAGTCAAGAGTATAAGAATCTTCACCAACAAAGGTAAGGTTACTGCCCCATTTTTGTCTCAATATATATATAAGATTGGTTGAGATTTCTCTATGTGTTTTACTACATATTCATGGGAAAATAATAGGAAGGCGTGAGTACAAGTTTTATTGATTATTTTAGAAAGGTTTGGGGCTGCGTATAAGTGGTTAAGTTTTGAGATGTATTGGGTGGATGGTTGTACTTAGTTGTTGTAAAGGACATTATTTTATACCTCCATATGGTAGTAAAAGTGTTGTTTTTAAGAATGAGGAAGTTGGGTGTTGAAACACCATTTGTGAAAAGCGGTAAGAGTCTTATGCCCAGTAGGTGTTCGACATAGTGTCGTAGTGGTTCATTTCTGGACCTATTGACCCTATGGTGCTGTAATCGATTTATGTTGTAGATTATCATTATAGTGTTGGCTAGCCTTAAGAGAAAGTCATGTGAAGTGTTTTAGGGCATACATGAAGATACACCATCTAAATTGTGGGTTGTGCGGGCTTGCTGCCCGTAATGCGTCTATTTATTATTTTAGATGTTCTAAGGACCGGGTAGTTCTTGATGAGCCCGGCTACTGTTTAAAAGTTGAAGTGGTCCAAGCTTGTTGGTTAGCTGCTAATATTAGTTGTATTACTTGCCATCATTATTGTATATCAATGCCTTAAATGGAAGGCCGAATCATGTTACTACATACCACTGGTCGGGAGATGAGGTACGTAAGACTATTTAATTTCATATTATTTGGCATGAAGTCCTTATTATGTCTACCAACACATTGAGCTTTCCAAGTGATCCTCATAGTAAAAGATACATTGTGAGGGTGTACAATCTCCCGTATAGTTAATGATTATTCTCCTACCATTCATGGTTTCATAAATGAGTCAAACTATTCCTATATGTGTTCATTATCCCATATCGACAAAGGTACTCTAAACTACTATTTAATGAGTTGTCCTCTAAGTCAAATAAGGATTCCTTAGGTTGATTCTGCATTACACATGTTAGGAGTGTTCATTTGCTTGATACATATACATTTTATATGTCCTTACATGGAATGTTCACTTGTCCCTTATTTTGGATCTATCAATGTGCATCATTAGTTCACATGCGTATGCACCCTTTCATTTGACATAAACTACTAAGTCTTTGGCTATCGTAATATCTTATACAGTCCTTACCTCTCCATTTGAGGAGTTAACAAGCCTCTATTTGCAATGCATGTATGCCTTCAATTGAAATTTCCAAATGTGTTTTAAATGAACAATTCTACATGTCCTAATGTCCTTACTTGCTAAAACATTCATAGATCTTCCATGTATATTCTTAGTACCTAATGAGGTTCATTAAGTCAAATACGTTCCTAAGTATCACATCAAAGTTATATTTTACTTCCTATAACATTGTTGCTGCCTCAAGTGTTTTATTCACATGTCTACATCACTAGTATACAGTCCTAAAGCTCAAAAAAATTATGACCACCGAAAGAACAATCTCAATGATTACAGAGACAAGGTAAAGTCAATCTATATAATTATGGGTGGCAGCTCATGGGTTGTAATACCTAGCATGGGCCGATCCCAATTCTTATATTTAAGGGTGGCAACTCAGGGGTTGTAATACCTATCATGGGGCGATCCCAATCTATATAATTATGGGTGGCAGACCAGGGGCAAAAGCCTAGCATGGGTCGATCCTAATTTGCGTATATGGGTAGTAGCCCAGGGGTGAAATCCTAGCATGGGTCGATCCCAATTTGTATATTTTTGAGGACAGCATCCCAGGGGTAAAATTGCCTAGCATGGGTCATCCTCTTCTACCACTGATCAGTTGGTCATTTGTATTATATGACTTACAAAGATTATAAAGCAACAAAGAGTAATGACAATAATGTAATGTACAGTGATCCAAGTATATTAATGTATCATGTGCCCAAGTGCTAATAATCAGATCCAAAGATAATTATTTAACGTGCTGAAAATGGTAAAACATGGCTTTGTGATTCTACAGGTTGTTCCTATTTTCCAGATGCCCCGGTTGCTCATGCATTTGTATATTCTCATAGTTCACTTGTTATCCATTCTAATAGTCACGTGTTATCCATTCTAATAGTTCACTTGTTCACATGCCATATATCGTCATACTTGTCACCTGCTTTCATATCTCACATGCCACAGCCTGCTCATAAATGTGTTATATGCCCCTAATGGCTCATTTGTATATATATTACATGCTTTACAGCTCACTTTCTTATATGTCACATGTGTAGTAGCTCACTATTTTATGTGCTACATGCCTCATATACTCTTCTACTTATATGTTATAGTTCACCTTCTCATGGTCATAATTGACTCGCACATGTTTTATATCTCACTTGTTCAGATGCTACATGTCTTCACAGCTCACTTACTCATGCGTCACATGTTCTTATAACTCCCTTGTCCATATATTAAATGCCCTTTTGTTCTCAACTGATTGTATGTTATATACTTCATATGCCTTATTAGCTCATCAACTATTTTCCCCTATGTGCTTACTTGCTTAAGGGATAAATGCGTTAGGATAAAGTATTATGATGAAATAGATATAATTGTAAAAAGGGGATTCAATTATGTTTCTCATTTTATGTCGATTCATGCAATTTTGATACATTATTTGAGTTATCCTCTCGTACAAGAAGAGGTACCCTAAGCTTAAATGATCATAAGTTATTCTAATAGATCCATACTCTGTTTGTAGTTTCAAAGTGCTTCCAGCCTATTATTTTTCATGTGTTCTCTTATATGAGCTTCAGTAAAGTACAATCCCATATGTACTCACGTTCCTTTTTATTATGTCGGGGGTGCTGCACTCACACTGCAGGTACATACATTCAGGGGATAAATTTCTCAGTAAATATCCTTCTCAGGTTTTTTTTCTTTGCTATAGTCAGTGAGCCTCAATTCTATTCGGGGTCTTATCTTATTCATAGATGGCTTAAGGTACGTCGGGCCTTGTCTCGACATATTTACAGATTATGTCATATGTTAGAGGCTTTATAGACTATGTCCAAATAAAGTTTATATATTTAGAGTTATGTCTCCTATACTGCCCTATGGATCCACTGAGATAGCATCTGCACCTATGACTTTTATATGTATAAAGAAAAAATGCTTCTCATGCTAGTTGATGGTCAAGGCATTGCTTTATATCATTTACATATGTCACTTTTTTGTATTTCCAAATAAAGTGATTCGCTCGGTCATTTGATAGTATCAAAGTTAAGGCATCGAGTGCCAGTCCGCCTCACCCAGGCTTGGGGTGTGACAAACTTGGTATCAAAACATTAGGTTCAAATATCCCAGGGAGTCTATGCAGCCGTGTCTAGTAGAGTCCTTTTTATTGGTGTGTTGTCGACCACATCAATAAAAGGGAGGCTACATGGGCATTTAGGAAATGTTACCTTTCATTCATATTCTAAATCGTGCAATAGAGCTATGCTTTAAGGAATCATTCTACTCTATGTGATTGAGCTTAGAGCGGTAAGTGAATGTGATCCCATCAGGTCATGCATATGCAGTATGCAAGCAATGAATTAGAATCTTAAGGTTCAAGTTTTTACTCACCTACTGAAAAGATGATGAAAGTTTTAGTTGCTCTTAAGGATATGAAACTTAAGAAGGAAATGAGGGTGAATTAGGGTACATATTAGAAAAGATGAGGTAATTATGAACTCGAGCTATAAACCAAATGTTAGTAAAATATTCAAAGAGAGGTAAGAAAAACCTTAGAGGTTCGAGTTAGTTAGTCTATGAAGTTAATACGAGGCAACAAGATTAAAAGAATGGGCTAGACCAGAAGAGATTTATATACTCTCATATGACTCATCCCCAAAGCTAAAGAGTATTAAGGTCAGATGATGATTGAGTGGTTAGACATAAGCTATGCCTTATCTAAATTGTTTAAAGGAGAATTATAAAGGCATTATACTAGTAAGTTTTTATTGGAAGAATTCTATTAGATACTAAGTAGAAAAGAATAGCATTTGAGTGTCATAGGTCAAGTGTTGCAGTATGATAATGTTCCTAGTTAAAGGAGAAGAGTTGAGTACAGTTACTGCGAATGTTATTAAAAGTGACAAAAGTGAGGTAAGTTGTGCTTATAAAAGGTTGTCTCACATGTTAAGTGAATAGGAGTAGCCTTATTTGTTTTGCTTATTAACTTATGGTACATTTATTGTGATGCCCTTTGAGGCTTGTATATATGTGTTTCTAGTTAGCTGTCAGTTTTAGATAGTTATGTTTACAAAGGGAGCTCTAGATTTTTTTTTATTGAGAAATTCCAAAGTCAACATTGTTTTGAGCTACAACTCTCATTTGAGGACGAATGATCCTAAGGGGGGGATGATGTAATACCTCGTACCTTCCAACACATGTACGACTAAGTTATCTTCGGATGAAAGTATTTAGACTCGGGATAGTAAGGTGGTATTTGATCTTAAATATTAAGGAAATAAGAGTTGGAAAATGGAATAAAATAAGTGAGTTGCTTGCTTGACTTTATTATGCTAGTAGGTGCATCACCTACTTAGAGTACATGGATCAAATTAAAAGACCAAGAAGGTGCATCACCTACTTGGACTTTTTGACCAGCTTAAAAGACCAAGCAGGTGCATCACCTACTTAGAGTACATGGATCAAATTAAAAGACCAAGAAGGTGCATCACCTACTTGGACTTTTTGACCAGCTTAAAAGACCAAGCAGGTGCATCACCTACTTGGACTTCTTGACATGCTTTAAATGTCCAAGTAGGTGCATCACCTACTTGACCAAATTGTAGTCCAAAATGAGCAGCAAGAGGCGGCAGAAGTGGGGGTTATAAGATTAAGATTAGCTGATTTTTTTTCTTCATTTTTAAGAATTGCAAATATCAGATTTTATGCTCTCTCTTGGCCTTCAAACAGCCACCCCTATATCCCTCTATGGTTCTTAAGGTTCCCCTTATTTTAATGTCAAGGTAAGTAAGATAATTCATGTGTTTTACTAAATTCTACCATGGAAGGTTATGGAAATCATGTTTTTATGTTTAAAGTGTAGGGCAGCCCTCTCCAAGCGTGGCAGTCCCACTTTTTATTAACTTCTAAGAGATTTATCCTCTTCTTTGGTTCAAGTTGAAGGAAAGTTTAAGTTCTTTAAGAATTAGAAGTCAAGAGTATAAGAATCTTCACCAACAAAGGTAAGGTTACTGCCCCATTTTTGTCTCAATATATATATAAGATTGGTTGAGATTTCTCTATGTGTTTTACTACATATTCATGGGAAAATAATAGGAAGGCGTGAGTACAAGTTTTATTGATTATTTTAGAAAGGTTTGGGGCTGCGTATAAGTGGTTAAGTTTTGAGATGTATTGGCCTCCTTTCACCCTCTTCTTCATATGGCCTCCTTTCACCCTCTTCTTCACTTCCGGAACCACCTTCTTCTTGAGAATTTTCTTCACTGTCCCCTTCATCCTCATAGTAAGGCTTGCCTTCTCGAAGAATGATGTTTCTCCGGTTTGGCTTTCACTCATTTTTTGACCCCATCCTTGACACCTAAAACATTGAAGACCTTTGGAAACATTAAATTGATACTTTTTTCCTCCCTATTTTGGTGCTTTCATTGTAGTACCCTTGTCAAGAGACTTCTTTTCAAATTGTTTCTTTGTGTCCTTGTCTTTGTTCCATGTTGAAGTTCCTTGAGCTCCCTCTTTGTTCTTTCCCCAAGAATTAGACAATGAGTAGCCTCTAGATTTAAACGACTTCTCCTCTATAATGTTCCTTTCAATCTCGATAGCTGCATATACGATATCCTCCATTCGCTCAAAATTGTGAAGAAGCATCCTAAAAGAAATGTTTTGGTTCAACCCACTTCTAAAACAAGCCTTGGTGTGATTAGGTTGCTCTTCATACTCAAGTTTCATGGACATATTTGGAAATCATCATAATACTCCTCTACACTCTTTCTTCCTTGCTTTAAGTTGTAAAGCTTGGTGAGTTTTTGTTGTTTATACCTCTCTGGAACATACTTGAAATTCATAAGAACTTTCAATTCTTTCCATTGTGGAATGTCGGCACAACAAAGATTTCTTCGACTTCTCTTTGTAGACTCCCACCATGTTGAAGTAAACCCTTCTAATTATGCAATAGCATAGGTTGACTTCTTTATTTCGGTTAACTCATTGGTTTGAAAGATCCTTTCACATTGTAGCTCCCAATTGAGGTACGCCTCGGGATCAATCTCTCCTTCGAAAGTAGGAAGAGTGACCTTGATGGAGTTGAGACTCGTGTCTGTTCCCCCATTTCTACCTTGGTCCCCAAATTGATCTCCTTCAACCCAAGCTCAGTCTTGGTTTCCAAAGTTTCTTCCTCCTTGAGGAATTGGACCATTCCTTCCTCCCCTTCCTCTATATGGACCTAAGAATTGACCCCGTGGTCTATTTGCTTGACCATCATAGCCATCATCCTCTTCATATCCCTCAAACTCCTCTCGTTGTTCATTCCTTTGAACTTCTTCCCTTTGGATTGGTAGATGTCGGATCGGTGGATCTTGGTTAAATTGAACTTGACGAAGAGTAACTGTGGGGCTTGGTTAACATTGACATTTTTTTGTTGCATGGAGCATGATCTTGAAATGTCGGGTTGAACATTTGGTGGAGTGTGTTGGGTGAAATAGTAGATGGATTATTTTGCGCATGCCCGCTCGATGTCGCATGGTAATTTGGTTGGGGAGTAGAAGTTGAAGAACTAACACGCCCCTCCACATTCACTATTCTACGATCCACAATATCCATCTGTTGAGAGAGACCCTTAATGGCCTCCAATAGAGCCTCATTAGTTGACCCAGGGTTTTGTGATTCATCTCTGATGTCATTGTACCTGCTTAAAAAAACACTCAACAACAACAAGCAACGTTAACATTAGTAAAATAAAGTTTCACAATCACTCGTGTTTTCACACCTTTGATTGCCTCACAAATTGGTTCGGCTAATTGTAGAAAGTTGTTTATACTTGATCAATCACGAAGTGTCAATTTACTAGTCTTGGCCGAAACGATTTCTTGTTTCAAAAAAAAAAGATGGACTGCTCGATTAAAACAAACAGACTTGAATCAAGAAGTTTACTACGAAGTAAAATGAATAAAAGCATGAAAAGAAGTGGCACTAGCAAATAAGAGAATTCAAGAACCAATAATCAACAAGTAGATCAATTACGAGTTGAAAATTAGTTTAGGAATCGCGAGAACGAACTAGAATCAAGAAAAGGAAACTAAGGAATTAGTACATGAGATTGGTCGCATAAAATGATGTTCGGGTCACCAAATTCAATGGTTTCTTCAACTTTGAAGATTTGCTCACCAAATTTGACAGAAAGTTTGGGCAATTTGGCGATCTGGCGGGCAATTCGGTGAGTCACCAAATGGAGTTTGGCGAACAAAGTCGGGCTAGCCGAATGGACCAGTGTGTGCACCTGAAGACCTCCAAGTTTTGTGCTTTTGTTGTCCCCCTTGTGCTTTTAGAAACTTCAAACAAGACTTAAATAAAGAAAATATATTTATTTGTAAATTTTTCAAAACTGTTTTTGACTCCTTTTTTTGTAGTAACAAACCCCAAGACTAGACTCATAGGGACGAATATAACCTTGCTCTGATACCAAATGATGTAATTCCTACTACGAATTATGAAAAAAATGCAGAAATTAAAGACAAGAAAGTAAAGATAGATAGATAGACACAAAACGAGGAAATCGAAAGCAACCAAAAGGTATGTTAAACCTTAAGACCTCAATCCATTAATCCTACAAGAAGCACCTAACTCTTACGATGACTTCGAGGGAAATTGATTCACCCCGCAACCAACGTTTCTAAGCAAGTTTTCAACCAAAAGCTTGTACCAAGCTCACTCTCTCAAGAGGTTCACAATAACAATATTCAATATCAAAATAATCTCCCCAAAATAAGAACCTCTGCTAGCTATTTATTGTGTTTGGCTATTTAATACCAAAAAAGTCCAAAAGTGGCCCACGAAATGCAAATTTGGCAAGCTTAGGACCCATCGCCGAATTGGTTCGGTGATTCACTGAGTGGACTAGTTTCCTCGCCTAGCTCTTGTTCCTCACTGTTAAATTCGGCGAGCTGAGGTGACTTCGGCGCGTCGCCGAATGAGACAGCACCATCGTCGAATGTGGCGGCATCTCCCATTGCCTTCTCTTCACCTCTCCAAGCGATGTTTAAGGCATGGAACCCTTTGTTTGTCATCAACACAAGCTCCAAAACCTCTACCTTCCTGAATAGCCCTTGCATTCTTTGAAGTCCCGAGCTTGACTTTGAGTGAACGGCCTCGATGCAACCGGATTGCATCAAAACCGTAAACCATAAAAAAAAACCTAAATCATAAGCCCTAAGAAACTCTATGAAACCCTAAACCCCAAGAAACCCTAAACCAAAAAAACCATATAACTCCTAAACCTAAAAACCCCTAAAAATACCCTAAAACCTTTAAAAATCCTAAACCTAAAAAACCCTAAAAACCCTTAAAAGATCTAAGCCCTAAAAAACTCTAACCCTAATACCCTAAACCCTAAACTCTAAGAAACTCTAAGCAACCCTAAACCCTATGAAAACCTAAAGAAAAAACCTTTAAAAATCCCAAAAAACCCTAAAAACTCAAAAACAAAAACCTTAAAAAACCCTGAACCTCAAAAACCCTAAAAAAAACCTTAAAAAATCCTCAACCTAAAAAATCCTAAAAAACCTTTAAAAACCCTAAACCTAAAAAAATTCTAAAAAAACCCTAAGCCCTAAACCTTAAACCCTAAAAATTCTTTAAAAACCTTAAACCTAAAACCCTAAACCCTAAAAAATCCTAATAACCTTTTAAAATCCTAAACCTAAAAAACCATAAAAAAAACCTATACCCTAAAAAATCTTTAAAAACCTTTAAAAATCCTAAACCTAAAAAAGCATAAAAAAAACCTAAACCTAAAACACCATAAAAAATCTCTAACCCCCCCCCCCCCCCAAAAAAAAAAATACTAAGCCCTAAACCCTAAAAACCCTAATAAAAACCAAAAATCTAAAACCCTAAGGCCTAAGAAACCCGAAACCCTAAATCTTAAATCCCCTAAGAAACTCTAAGCCCTAAAAAACCCTAAACCTTAAAACACTCTAAAAACCTTAAAACACTAACAAACCCTAAAAACCTTTCAAAAATATTACCAAATCTTAAACCTAAAAAACTCTAAACCCTAAAAAATCCTAAAAATTCTAAACCTAAAAAACACCAAAAAAACCCACAAAAAAAATCCTAAATCCTAAGAAAGCCTAGATCCTAAACCATAAGAAACCCTAAACAGTAAACCCTAAAAAACACTAAAACCTTCAAAAACCCTAAAAAGCCCTAAAAATCCTTTAAAAACTTAAACCTAAAAAACCACAAATCATATCCCCTAAGAAACCCTAAACCCTAAGAAAACCTTAACCCTAAAAGAACCTTTAAAACTCCTAAAAACCCTTTAAAATTCTAAACCTAAAAAATCTTATAAAAACCTTCAAAAACCCTAAAAAAAAACCTAAGCCCTAAGCCTTAAACCCTAAACCCTAAATCCTAAATCCTAAAAAACCCTACAAAAACCCTAAACCTAATTCCCTAAACCCTAAGAAACCCTAAACCCTAAACACAAGGAAACCCTAAGAAACCATAAACCCTAAACCCAAAATACTAGGAAACTCTAAGAAACTCTTGACCCTAAGAAATCTTAAACCCTAAAGATCCCTAAAAACGTTTCAAAACCCTAAACCTAAAAAATCCTAAAAAATCCTAAAAAACCCTAATGTCACATCTCAAATCCCATTGAGACATATAGGCACCCGATGCCCGTAAAGGCCTAGGAGAATCCACACATAACCTGTAAAGGCCTAGGAGAATCCACACATAACCTTACCTACCATGCATTTAGCTAAGACAATCATGAAGCTCTAACAAGTATACGTATAAGCCACATTGATAAAAGGCCAACATAGGTAGACCCAAAATATATATACATGACTTGGTTGTTGAGGCCACAACTGTTAAGGAACCAACCATAACTCCATGTTATACATTAGTCTACAAGGCCTCTATAAGATTGAAAAACTTAGAGTAGGTCGGGATAGACCCCGCCTTACCCTTACTACCATACAATACAAAAATGAATCTACTAAAGACTCGGTAAAGCCCCGAATCAACCTGGAGCTCACCAAAAGCATCTGAGTGTCGTGCGCTCCTACTGAGGATGTTTACTAGATGGAGCACATGTACCTGTGGCATGAAACACACAATCCCCCATAAGGGACGTCAGTATGAAAGATGATACTGAATATGTAAGGTAGTAGCATGTGTAAAACAAGGGCTTTAATGAAATTAAGTATCAATATAGGATGCATAGCTCAGAATAAAAGACCACCTTTGTTTACTCTTATGGGATCATATATGTTACATTCTTTTCTTTTACTTTTCTGTACTTTACAACCTTTGTAAAGTATGTGATACAAATAACCAACTGATCAGTGGTAGAAAAGGATGACCCATGCTAGGCATTTTAACCCCTGGGATGCTGTCCTCATAATTATACAAATTGGGATCGGCCCATGCTAGGCTTTCGCCCCTAAGCTTCCACCCTTTTATACCAATTAGGATCAACCCATGCTAGGCATTTTCCCCTGGGCTACCACTCATAAATATACAGATTGTTTTACTTAGTTTCTTTAATCTTTGAGATTGTTGTTTTGGTGGTCATAATCATTTTTGAGATTTGAAACTACGGACCAGTAGTAGAAGACATGAGAATAATAACTTTAAGGCAGTAACAATGATATAAGGAGCTATGTAACATCAATGTATTACTTATGAGCTTAAATGGCACATTTGACTTCAATTGACTAAGGGGAGAATTCACCAAGCTTGCTGCTATGAATACCATTTCTATACTAGCACATAAACACACAACTATAGAGTAATGAACATGTACTGAATAACTCGACATACTTGGGGGAAAAATATCGTTAGCCATGTTAGAGATTGTACCCGCCACTATGTTTCCTTTGCTAGGAACTGAGCTTAGGAAACTCACTTCGTTGATAGCAATAGCAAATTACATGTTTCATGCCAAAGAATATGGAATCGAATAGCCTTACATACCTTGTTGTACAACTCGGATATTACAATGAGTTAATCTCCTTCCTTTCAAATTATTAATCTACAATGAAACAAGTAAAGCTAGTATTAGTAGCTAATCAACACATTTTGGCTACTTAACCTCACCAAAATGGTAGCCGGGCAGTAGGCCCATAATTTATCATATCACGGGCGTTATTCAATTACTTTTCCTCGATTTACATCCACATACCAAAATGGAGTGAGTAGTAAGCCTGCACAACATTCAGTTTGGTGATGTATCACCCCACCCTCCTCCTATATTTCAATATAAAATATTCACACCTTTCCCCAACATATACACATAAAACAGCCCAAAATGTTCTTTATCATAGCAACCAAATATTGAACTCACCATCCTTTGAGTTCTTAATTAATTCATTATCCAAACTCATACATAAGGAGGACAAAAAAAAAGGAACAGTCACCTTACCTCAATTTATGCAATTTTTCCTTTTAACTTGGAATCTTCAAGAACTTCAACTTCCCTTCACACTTAAACCAACGAAGAAGAGAAAAGTCTCTTAACTGCCTTTGTACTTATACTTGAGCATAAATAACATGTTTTCCTAGTCATCCATGGCAGAATTAGGCTAAATCCACAAGTGTTTTCACTTACCTTGTCTTGCAAGGATGAGGGTTTCTTCATGAACCCTAGATAGAATTTTAAGGCTGTTGTTTTAAGCCTTAGAAGAAAAGAGAGAGAGAGAGAGAGCTGGAGTTAATTCTGATTTTTATATGTAAAAATGAGTGGAAATACCAGCCAATATCTATCTTATATTGAGCTTTCTTGGCCCTTAAAATATCCTCTAGAAGTTCCTTTTTTTGCTCCATTTTCAGCCACTAATTGGTCAAGTAGGTGATGCACCTACTTTTTTACATCAAGCTACTCAAAAGGTCAAAGTAGGTGATGCACCTACTTACCCTTTTCCTTATTTGGGCTTAGCTACATTGGGACTTGGCTGATTTGGCTGCTGGGTTTTTATTTCATTTCCATTTTATTTTACTTGGTTTGGGTTCTAGAAATGGCTTGAACACCCTATTCATTAAATCCATAAAAGTTGTTGATGCATTTGTTAGCCTAAATGACATGACTAAAAACTCTAAATGACCATATCATGTTCGGAAAGTTGTCTTGGGTATATCTTGATCTTTGACCCTCACTTGGTGATAACCCGACCTCAAGTCGATCTTTGAAAAACACGTAGCACCTTGTAACTGATCAAACAAATCATCAATTCTAGGGAGGGGATATTTGTTCTTAATCATTACCTTATTCAACTGCCGGTAGTCAATACACATTCTCAACGACCCATTTTTCTTGCGTACAAATAAAACTGGTGCTCTCAAGGGGACATACTAGGCCTTATGAATCCCTTTTCTAACAAGTTTTTTAATTGCTCCTTCAACTCCCGTAATTCTGCCTGGGCCATTCTATATGGAGGGATGGAGATAGGTTGAGTATCTGGAATCACATCAATACCAAACTCTACTTCTCGTTCTGGAAGATCCTCAGGAAATTCATTTACCACCGGAATGGATTGAAGAGTAGTTAGTGACTCTGCATCTATATTATTCACTCTCACCAGATGACATACCTATCCTTTGGACATCATCTTCTTTGCCTTAAGATAAGAAATAAACTTACCTCTTGGCGCCCTAATATTACCTTTCCATTCGAGGACTGCCTCTCTTGGAAAATGGAAATGCACTATCTTGGTTCGACAATCTAATGTGGCATAACAAGAAGACAACCAATCCATACCCATTATTACATCAAAATCTATCATTTCTAGTTCAACAAGGTTAGCCAATGCATCACGTTCACACACAGTTACTATGCAATTACGATAGACCCTTCTAGCTATAATGGATTCACCAACTGGCGTAGACACTTCAAATGGTTTAACCAACAATTCAGGTGTTTTTTCAAGCTTCCCAGCAATCCATGCAGTGATATATGATATTGTAGACCCCGTATCAATTAATGCATATACAATATGTGAAAAGATGGACAATGTACCTGTAACCACATCCGGTGAGGCCTCCAAATTTTGTCGATTCCCCAGGGCATATGTACGATGCCGAACTCCACTAGAACTAGCTGCTCCTCTTACACCTCTACCACGACCTGTAGGCATTTGTATACCCCAACCTAAAGAAGGCGCTGATGATGATGATGCAACAAATGATCTAGTAGGCTGAGCCATACCACCTATGTCCCTTTGAGGGCAATTTTCATCATATGACCGGGTGTGCCACACCAAAACCAAGCATCAGTCCCAAACCGACATGCACCTAAATGATTTCTTCCACATTGTTTACAAGGTTGTCGAGTAGGTCTTGATTGGTTCAAACTTCCCTGCTCTTGGTGCCTCGCTATTCGTGAACTTGGCTTTCACCACTTTGCCCAAACTGATTGCCCCTAGACTCTTGAAATCGAGGTGGGGCACTAGCTATAGAGTAGGAAGACGATGGCCTAGATGGTCTATTAAAGAATCGAGGCCTAAACTCACCTTGGAATGGCGTAAACTGCCCTGTGGATTTGGCCCTCTTGGACTTCCCTCTTTCTGACTCCTGGGTCCTTCTTCTTTGCCTTTGATCCTCCAACTTTTGTGCAAAGGCTTGCACTCTTGCTATATCCATGTCTTTATTCAATGAAGCAATTGTACAATCTCTAACCAGATATGAATCCAATCTATCCACGTATCGATGAATTCTATCCTTCATAGTAGCTACTACAATAGGAGCGTACCTGGACAAGGAATTAAATTGGAGACTGTACTCCCTCACGCTCATATTCCCTTGGTGGAGATTTAAGAACTGATCTGCACGAGCCTCCTGAATCTCTAATGGTAGATAATCAAGGAATGCCTTTTTGAACTCTTTCCAAATAAATGAAGGTGCACCTATACCCCTAAATTGTTTCCAAGCTTCGTACCACAAAATGGCCACACCCTTTAATCTATATACTTCTAGCTCAACTGCTTCTTTATCAGATACATGCATAACATCCAAAGTCCACTGGATTTGATCGATGAAGTCTTGTGGATATTCATTAGGATCTGACCCGGTAAATGATGGAGGGTCTAAATTAAGAAAATCATGTATTTGCACACTAGCAGCCCTATCTGCCCCTCTAATACCTGCAATTGGACCTTCTTGCCCTTGCCCTTGGCCAGCAACTATACGACTCAATAATTGGACGACATTCTTTAAATCCTGCTCTATAGCATTAACAGGGGGTTCTCAGGGTTCTGCTTCCCTCCTCAGATCTTCTGGAGATGGAGGCATCGGGGAAGTCTGTGATAGTAGAGACTCATCTTGAGCCTCACTTTGATCAGCTTGTCTCGGTGGTGATTGGCTGGTCCCTTCTCCAACAGCGACATCTATTTGCTTACCTATATTTTTCTTCCTTCTCATAATCGGCATCTTTGCTATAATGAAACAATTTAGAAGTTAGATATGATTCACCTACAACATTGGTTCTATTGCACGATCTAAGAGATGAAAGAAAAGCAACAACTCCTAAATGTCTCGTAGCTTCCTGTTTATAGATGTGGTGCGCAACACACCCATAAGCAAGATTCTGCATAGACACGGCTTTGTAGACTCCGAAGCATGACCTGCTCTGATACCACTTTGTCACACCTCAAATCCCATTGAGACGGACAGGCACCCGATGCCCGTAAAGGTCTGTCAAACTACTTCTATACGTGTTCATTATCCAATATTGGTGTGTTTATACTTCCAAAGTACTATTTTGACAAAGGTACTCTAAACAATAAGTTTCATGAGTTATCCACTAAGTCAAATGAGGTTCATTGAGTCAATAAGATCCTACATTATTCATGTTACTAGTATTTATATGTCAGATACACATTAAGTCTGTTATTCATTTGATATGTCCTTTACATGGAATGTACAACCCTTATTTGGGTTCTTTCATGTGCTTATTAGTTCAGATGTTTATGCACTATTTTATTTGACATCGCCTATTAAGTGTTTAGCTATCATATCCTCTTGTACATTTCTTGCCTCTCCATTTGAGGAGTTACAGTCTCTATTACAAATGCATGTAATGCCCCCATGTGAAATGTCCAAATGTTTTAAATGAAGCATCTTCTAAGCAGAATCATTGGCTCACTCTTTATACACCTTAATGACTCATTTGCTACATGTCCTTACTTGCCACACACCTTCATGGATCATCTGTATATATTCTTTGTGCCCAATGAAGTTCATGAGTCATATAAGTTCCTAAGTATCACAATAAAGTTACATTTTCTTCCTATATCATTGGTTCTATCTCAATTAATTTATTCACATGCCTACATCACTGGTATATAGTCCTAAATCTCAAAAGAGTTATGAGCATCAAAAGAACGATCTCAAAGATTAAAGAGACAAGGTAAAGTGAATCTATAATTATGGGTGGTTATACCTAGCATGGGCCAATCCCAATATATATTATTATGAGTGGCAGCCCAGGGGCAAAAAGACGAGCATGGGTCGATCTCGATTTGTATATTTATGAGGACCGCATCCCAGGGGTTAAAATGCCTAATATGGGTCATCCTCTTCTACCACTGATCAGCTTGTTATTGTGTCACATGCTACAAAGTCTATTAAGAAAAGATGCGTAAACTAAAGCAAAGAATGTAATGTACATTATTCCACAAGTATAAGCAAAGGTGATCTCTTATCCTTATCTATAAAGAATATTTGTATATTTGTACCTGATTTTACTTGAGCTCTTATTTTACATATGGTTACTCTATTATGCCTTACATATCCAGTACATTCTTTCGTACTAACGTCCCTTATGGGGGATGTTGTGTTTCATGCCGCAGGTACATGGTTTCTAACTCTAAACCCTAAGAAATCCTTAACCCTATAAAAACATTTAAAACTCCTAAAAAATCGTAAAGAGAACCTTAAAGAATCCTAAACCTAAAAAATCTTAAAACCCCCTAACCTAAATACCCTAAAAATACTAAACCCTAAACTCTAAAACTCTAAAAAAAAACCTACAAAAAACCTAAACCTAATTCCCTAAACCCTAAATCCTAAGAAACCCTAAACCCTAAAAAGTCCTAAATCTTAAGAAATCATAAACCCTAAAAAAACCTTTCAATACCCTAAACCTAAAAAAAATACTAAAAACCCCTAAAACACCTAGGAAAATGAACTGCCAAATCTCCAAGAGCAACATTGCAATTTGATCGAACTGTTTCGGATGGTGCATTCCCAACAACACTAAAAAAGGAACTGGAGATTTTCATCACTAGGAAGTAATACAGTCACATGTTTCAATCTTTTTACAAAAATCTTAAGCAATTGATAACGCTCAAATTAACCTCAAAACAAGTAAAAAGAGTAAGCGGTCGTCGTCAATAAAAATACCCAACTAAGAGTCGGGATCGAACACAAGAGGCTCTTATTTAAAGACACACCACAAATCAATTTCCCTTTCTCAATTAAGCACAAAGGTAATGGCTTCGATTGATACTAACGATAGTCCACATGCAAACTTTTCACAAAAGAAATCCTCTCATTCTCATGAAACATTTTCAAAAACAAAGAATCATTTAAGTGACAACAACTCAAACTCAAGAAATGACTCAACTCATTAACTCTTTCACATGCTCAGTTGACTCAATTAGGAATTTTCAAAATCACCACTTTTTCAACTTACATGCCCTCACAAGAAAGAAGTGTCCCAAAACCACACAAACATATAAACAAGACAAGGGACAAAGATGCAACACTCATACTCACAAAGAATTATCTCATGCACACAAATGTTGTACCATAGTCTTGCCCATATTTTCAATCAACATTGACTCAACACCATTTGATTAGAAATCTCAAAGGACTTTGTTAAACTCGTAATATAGGCTTAGGGAAGGTTAGGATATCATTTAGGTATAAGTGATTACACCCTCCTTGAACACTACACAACAACTCGTCATTTCCAACTTTCTCCACTTTTCAAACCCATGCACCTTCCACACTATTTTCATTTTTCTTTTCTTATTTCCACTCTAGATGCCCCACATGCATCCATTTTCAAATTTTGGAGGATTCAAACCTCATTTATTCATTTTCTTTCTTTCTTTTTCAAAGCTTTTTCTTTCTTTAAGACTTCTCATCCATCCCTCAATTTCTCACTTTTTTTTCTTTCTTTTTTTTTATATCAAGCCATCATGTGGTAAGCATCCCTTCAATGAATTTCTCATAACACCCCCAACTTAGGCTTTTAGCCTCAACTTTCATAACCTTAAGTTCAAGGAGGGAAGGGTTAAAAAGAAGGTTACTTTTTCAAAAAGGATAAGGCTTGTAATGTGGTTGCCAATAATAAGGATTAGGCTCAAAGGGGACAACTACTGATATATTTAGTGCAAAGGTGGGTTTTTTAGGCGAAGTGGACTTCAAGAACATCAAAGAAAGCTGAAGATCATTTCTCCAACCAAACACAATCAAGATTAACATTTCAAGACCAATCATGCAAGTTCTAGGTGACAAAAGCAAACACAAGGTATTATTCAACAACTCACCACACATGTCCTGCAAATCAATCAAGATGGCTCAAGACCTTACTTCCTTTTCAAAATACAAGTAGCATTGAACATTTTAACCCCTAACGAATCAAAAGTCACAAAAAGAGATGTAAGAGTAGTCATAAAATCATTCACAACATGCCCAACCTTTTAAAAATGGAGAGGTATGCTCAACACTATTCACATGCATGACTATGCTCTTAGTACCAACCAAGTCAAAACCTTCCCAAAAAGATGATGATTTTGTCCTTAAGAAAGCCGTCAGCCAATCCATCATCAGGCAACCTCATGCATATCTATTTGGGAATGACTATTCACACTTCACGACATTCAACGCCAATCAAACACTCACAAGTAATCGATGATTTAACCATAATAAAGTCACTCTCAATACATCATCTGGCATCGTCAATCCAAATTTGATTATGAAAATAAAAACAAAGAAGCTACAAACTACAAATCAAAAACCAAAATACACCAATCCAACACAATATCAAAAGAAACATCCACAATATCAAAGCCCGACAAGGGTACACCAATCCATAACAAAGAAAGAAATGTACGCTCGACAAGGGAACAATCACAATATGCAAAAACAATCAACAAAATGAGTACAAAGGTGCCACCCCAACTGAAAGTGAGACTGTTTCCACACAGTCCAAATATCAAAAGAGAATACAAGGGATTACCAAAGCAAAAGAATATTTGCACGTTTACTATAATCAACAGGGAAAAGATTGAGAAGGCAAATGTCACTAGGAAGTAGTTTGATAGGAAAAAATGATCTTATAAAATATCAATTGAGCATAAGATGAAACTAACCAAAATTGAATATAATGCTGAAGTACTTGGTAGCCTCAGCAACATGCTTAAAGAGTGCCAAAGAACCTGTCAGAAAACTCAGCACCGATCCTGCATCCATAGCCTGCAAATTGATCTACATTTAAATAATAAGTTTCTAGGGAGAGCTTCATGGTTGTAGGATACCGATAACCAAAGAGCCTTAATTCAAATTCCCAAAAAAATCACTTGTTTGAATACCCGAGAAAAGTGCAAAACCCTACCTGGATAGTCAGGAAGACTTGCATAATTGACCTTCTTCACTCGTGGATGGGAAGACAATATTTAGCAATTTTTTGTGCATTCTCCTGTGAGATATTGAAATTTTTTAAGTTAGAATTATGTGACGTGCCCAAATTTTACGAGCCACACTAACTTCTCTACACAATATAAAGATGAAGATGCAGCAGTATGCATGCCATAATCATGAAAATCTATAAGGGTGGAGAATAATATAATAACAAAGGCACATGAAGGCATATATGTTTCTAGAACGAGTGGTGGGACAACTAATTTCACCACAAAAAAAAAAGCAAATAAAATTAGGACTGTTGTTTTTCAATGCAAAGAGCAATTATTTTGATTCCTCTCAAACAAAGCCAACAATCGAATGACGCTTAGTACACTTCCTTCGCCAAGCTGGTTAAGTAGGAAAATTTATAAGTAAATTATCATAAGGACACTTGAGATGTTCAAAGAGAAACAAGCCATCAGACATCATTTACATTCAATACGCTATACATAACAAACTAAAGATTTTTAGATATAGACTTGTCAATGAACTGATTTCTTAAACTTTACTTAACTTTATCAAGTATCAACAACAACAAAAAGAATTCTTAAACTTCATGGTCAATTATAAGGGAAGGCAGTGCATTCCGAAAAATAATTTCAGTGTCACGAAGTATTGCATAAATTTGTGCATTGCAGTATCTATATGGTGCTACATGGGGAGGAATTCTTGTACACACCTTAAGCCATATGGAAGGGATCCATTTTTGAATTGCATACAACCCTGAGTAAATATACTACGATTGTGTGAAGGCTCATCCCCGGGCCTCAGTGAAGGCCCTTATTCAAAGTAAAGAATTATGAGAGTTGCGAGACTATCGTCCTTTACATCCTTTTAATCCAGTCCAATGAAAAGAGAAATCTTATTTTTAAAAAGAATTGGAAGAGGAAAAGGAAGTATGATATCAACATTTGCTACCTATTGTTGAACAGATTTAGAGTTTTACTATGAGTTGGGGGTAATTGATTCATTGCTAGAGAAACTAGTAATGGGTCTATTTACCAACTCACGTTCACTAAAGTCAAGTTCCTACTGTGATTATTGGTTTAGGACACCAAAAAAGACCCCCCTCAGTCCCATTACTCTCAAGTTCCCGGACAGGGTTTGGCTTGCTATTGGCGGGTTGGTCGGCGCAATCATGACTCGAGAAATCGGGTCGTGACATAATTTCAACAACCACCAACATATCACATTGACTTATAAAAGCAAAAAATCATTAAATACTCTCTGCAGGCGTCCTACATGTTTCTATTAAATTATCTTTATCTATATTATATGTGAATCTTGCAGTAATTTCAGGTCATGTTGCTTGGAATCTCTCAAAATATTGCCACACTCCTGTTAGATTCTTCAAAATATATTATTATTTGAGTATCCGACACATGTCGATAATTTCAAGAATCCAAGCAATATAGATTTCAAGATATCTCAATTTCAGTCAACTCAGTTACAACCTCAAGTTTTCAAAATAGCATATCCAACACAATAGCATAAAAATATACAAATTTCACTCCATCCATCCATGTAACTCCAACTGCAGAAAATTAACCATGAAACTACTTCATCTACCTACTTATCATGTGTACACCTCAAGAAATTCGTTGACTTATTTACTTTTTTCATTATGCAATCGTATCTCTTGGACGAACTTCTACTATCTTTACACTTTTTAAGGATAGAGTTAGGAAGCTCCACAAAAGTTACGTAAAGTTGAGCAGTTTAATGATGTATGTTAAGTCCATTATCCACATGTTAGATCATTATTTTTTTAACTACAGGTAGAATAACTAAAGAAGTGGCATATCTATATCATCAATATAGATAAACACAAACAAACAACAAAAGACCATGTTTCTATCATTCTTAATACATTCATGGGTTCAGTATAATTTGACAAAGAAACAAATCAAACAGGACTACTCCATAGTCCATTCATTATGATTCAGGGGGGATGATTAATTTGCTCGCCATAGTAATATTATAATTAATGTATTCACATATTGTAGAAATTGTTTGAGTGCCTTATATTTCATGAATTAACACTTATTTTGTATTAATTTTTAATTCATGCAAAGTTTGAGTGATCTAAGTACAAAATTAAATTTATAAGCTCATGGTTATATTAGTATTACATACCTTAAAAAGTAACTCAGTTGAAACTAAATCGAAAATCGCAGAGCTTCCTTCAGCTTCACTTGAGACTAAATTGAGAATTCTGAGCTCCCTTCAGCTTTGTATTGGTAGGCCTTCACAGAGAGGTGGATTGAAAAGTTTTGCAATCTCCAAACTCCAAAGTTCAATGATTTATGTTTTGGAATTTTCCACCAGTTACCTCGTCCATCACCAAAAGTTCCTAACAATACGCACGGATAAGTTATTCACTTTATTGAACATAAATCTCATTGACGGAAAACACTTATGTTTTGCACCCCACACCCCTTATTGTATGTTTTATATATTTCATAGTGATCGTTTCTTTTTAAATTTTTGTCTAATTTAAGTATTCCTTTTCCTGTTAGGTTTCTCCACACAAATATTCCAACTCAATTTCAGAAGAAAAAAAAAACACCTTGAAGAAGTGACTAAAGAAGATAAATGAGATAGTAACTGCACACAACCAAATCACAAAAGATAATAACTGCACACAAACAAACCATAAAAGAATAATGGAGAGGTTGGGCAAGAGAAAAAGAGAAAAAAAAGAAGAGAAAAGGAATGATATCGAAAATTTCAATTTTACGTTTTTCTTTAATCCAAAGTTTCAACTTTTTCCTTCTCTTTGTAGACAAAGAAATGTCACTATATTACATCACCAACTAAGAAAATTTGAGAAGAAGATAGGGAAAAGGAAGAAAATATGAACAAAATTATACCTTAAATGCTAAAAAATTTAATCAAAGTCTTTTGGAGAATTGGAAGAGTAATCTTCTGATCTTTTGGTAAAGGATATGCTTCTGGAGTATGCCATGCGTGTGGAATGGGAGTGCGGTAGATAAAATTAGGCATATGTTTATCTATCTATCCTAGAAAGGTCTTTGTAGATGGTGAAAGTAGAAAAGATAGAACTCTAATTTGAATGTTAAATTACTATAATACCCCTACTTAAAAGACCTATCTATCTCTATTTGAATAGCTATGTTTTCTTGAAAGCTTTTGACTTTACCGATGAATTGTGACTTTTTCGAAAGCTTGTGACTTTTCCAAAGAATTGTGACTTTTTCGATAAGTAATTGTGAATTTTACAAAGGATTGTGACTTTTACAGATGAGCTGTGAATTTCCAAAGAGTTGTAACTTTTTCGAGAAGTTGTGACTTTTCCAAAGGATTGTCACTTTTTTCGAAGGGTCATGACTGTTCAAATAAGGCACAATAAGCACATGTACATACTACTCTTTGTTGACTATAAATAGAGAGATTTCCTCTCATTTTCCAACCACAAAAATTTTCTAATCTTCTACACTTTAAAACTTTTTGTGTGATTTATTATACTTGAGTGAGTTTGAAGTTCAGTGGAATTTGAGGTACCACAATTCTAATAGGTAAATCATTCTATCCTAAGAGGATATATTTCAGAACCTCGAGTACTTGAGGGGAATTTTCTTTTGTGATATAATAATCGTTTTTGTTTTTTTGCTTAATATATACAATAATATGTAATGTTCAAATATATGAAGCTAACGTGAAGTAGTCAAAATTTATTTGTTTTTCTTAACAATTTCTCGTGTGATGGCGATATATGCTTCTGAATACCTTCTTAAAAAATTATTGAACTTCTCATGAGTTAGAGAATTGTCACGAGTTATGTTGGTGATGCTCAAGACATAATAATGACTTTACTTACGATGTTATTTATGTGATTGAGACTGTCAGGAAGTTTGCTTCAAAATAGTTACTACTATATAAACATTTCTCTTTCGTTTTACTTATGCACTTAAAAAAAATTATTTATGTATTTTAGTCGACGAAAAATTCATATGATTTATAATGATGCTAGGGTGAAGGGTGTATTAGTTTAATTTTTATTTTATTTTTAATTGTTAATTTTTATGAGATAAATATTTTTATTATATACAAATCTTTATATATTTCAATATAAAAACCTACCCAAATATATATATATATACATATATTTGGGTAGGTTTTTATATTGAAATTAAAGTATTATATACATCATGAAAGTATCATCACGTTAGCAAGATCTTCTAACTTTAAAATATATTATTTTTGAATATTCTGATTTCTTCTTTTTTATTTTTTTTAAAAACCTCATAGTAAATAGGAAAATATGTGAATTGTTTAAAATTTATGCATTAGCAAAATAAATTTTATAATAAGTAATATGGAATAAACGTGCAAAACACAAGAAATTCAGTAATATCATGCCCATTCACTAAATTAAAATCTAATTAACTATCTAAATAAACAGAAAAATTAATTAGAAGTCATATTTATTTAAGTAAATGAAGAATTAATAAGAAATTCAGTTATTGGACTTTAATTCTTTAGTTATGGCATTATAAATTCTCTTAGTTATTACTTACTATTGCAAACGTTATTCACACTTTTTTTTACATTCTTTAGTTATAGCATTATGAATTCCATTAGTTATTACATTAATTATTTCTATCTTTTATGTTTCCTTGTAATAATTTCTTTCCCAATAACTTTTCACATTCTTATACCACCCATATATACCTGATAACACAACATTGTTATTGACCCTTGAACAAATCATGTCTGGTTAAATAAATTAAAAATTGTTTACAACGATATGAACAATATCTTTGTTGGGTGTAGGGTAAATAGGTGATATATAATTTCAAAGATTGAATAAATTTTTATGTTTAATTTTTAGTTTATCAATGGGGAAAAAAGAAATGAAAAGTCAAATAACTATCTTTGATTTATATAAACATTAAATCGAGAAGTCAAATGTGAGAACCAACAACAAGAATATCATCTATTATGCACCTTATAAAATAAAAACTAATGTACAGAAAAATAGTTCTAAAAAAATATATAATTATTTTCTTCACATGTTCATATGACATCTAAAAAATTTAACTCAAATACTTTAACTTTTAAAATATTTATACTACTAAGCACGGAATACACGTGCAACACACGTGTTCGAGAACTAATAGTTAAGAAAAGTACAAAATATTTGAAATGAAAAGAAAGAGAAGCTTTTGATTTGCTAAAAAAAACACCAGTGTTACATTTTACCCTTGAAAATGAGTATATTTATCATATTGTCAGTGGTAGTCCATCACTTGGCTTTTCTATATAGTAATAACTCCTAGATATAAAAGGCCCGTTAAAGGGCCCAATATTGCAGTCTTTAATTGTATTTGTACGTGGTCAAGTATATGTTAGAACAATAAATTATTTTTTAATATTTTCAGATAACACAATAGAGAGTGATATGAAGCATTAATAAAATTTTATACGTAATTTATTTAAGTTGCCACAACACACATTAGAAGAGTATGTAATTGTAATACCCCGGATTCAAAAAAGGTTAAAAATTTCTTATTTTTTGGGTTGGTGCAAGTAACGACGGAGGCCACCTATGAACCGTAGGTTGACTTACGACCCATACCTGGGAACCGTAGGTAGCGAGCCCAAGTTTTCAAAATGTCAAGCTTCAGGAGCCCAATGACGGATTGCCAGGATGGGTCGTCGTCCAATGTACGAATCATAGATGGGACCCGTCGTTGCAGGGTCCAAATTGGCAGTCTCTTAATCTACCTACGGAAGGAAAGGATGGGCCGTAGGTCTACCTATGGACCATAGGTAGGGGCCCGACAGTTATTTTAAAGGGGTTCGCTTGGTCTTTTCACCCAGTGATTTATTTACTTACTTAAGTTGGTTCCCTCCAACTCCTAACACTATATAAGCCCTTCTAATCCAAAAATCTACCCTTTCCAATCACTTTACAAGATTTCCCCAAATTCTCCTCTCTCAAATATTTCTCTCTCTAGAAGTTAGAAGAAGAAGAAGGTGTTAAGCTAGGGTTCAAGATCAAGCTTTGAATTCACCCAATTGCTCAAAGGCTTTTGAACCCAAGGTATGATAGTGTTCATCCATGGAGCCCTTTCCTCCATGGAATCCCTAAAATCTCATATTTTCAAGTTAGAAGTTCTAAATTGAATTAGGGGTTTTCTTCCATGTCATGGGTTCCTTGAAATATTGATTCAATTGATTGTTTTATGAACTTTGGAGTATAAATTGAGTTGAATTTCATGAATTTAGATGAATCCCCATGAACCCATGCAATTTCCCCCAATTTCAAAATTTATGCTTTATTAGTGGGTTGAATTATGAAGTGATGACTTTTTATGAAATATCTGGGAATCCATGTATGAATTATGATTCCTAAGCTAAGACTTTTCATGATGAGATTACAAAAGAGTTAAGGATGATTTTATGAAAGTAAGCATGATCAACCAAAATCTATGATTTTCCTCTGTTGTGTGGGTTCCTTCAATTATGGTCAAATTGCCTTGTTTATGGTTTTCTAAGCATGAGTTTGCATTGAATTGCATGATTTAAGAGAAATTCTCATGAATCTTTGTGAACCCTATGATTTGTAAGTTATGAGCATGATGAACTATGTAAAGATGAAGTTTATGAAATCATGCATGTCTCTTATGAAGCTAATGATGAATTAAGGGTACTTTGAAATTGAAGTACTAATGTTTATGATATGTTGATGTTGTTATTGAGTTGTGAAAGGAATTCTCATATATTACTGAACCCATGAATGTGAAAGGTTTTCTCATTTGTAATGATTCATAACTTGTTGAAAGGCTTGCTCAACTAACTTTGAATTGATGAATATGGAGCTATTCTAATGAAGGGACAAGAGGCAATCACCCATGTTCCCTATTATAGACAAGAGGTGACTACCCATGTCTACTTATGATAATTGAACTATGTCTAATCCGTGGGAATTATGCTTAGCACCGAGTGGACAAGTGACGATTACCCATGTCCCATAAACTATGTGTCATCATAGGATAATGGTCTATGATAGATACTAGCTAATGGATCCACGTAAGCTATATGATAAGTAAAGGGTCCTACCTTGGCAAGTAGGATGGCCCTATCGGTGTGGGGTTAGACACCGGATTCCATGTTGATAGCTGACATGGTCTTACATGTCGGTTAAGGCTACTTCCCACAACAATGAACTAAAGTGTTTTTAAGACGTTCCTCAAGTAAAGTAAAGATGTTTAGCTTGCTTTGACCATGGTTTATGTTGTATGCTTCTTAACCCTTAACATGTTTTAGCTTGGTCATTGCATATCATGAAAATGTCCCGTTTTAGCATGTTTTAAATTGTTTTGTGCATTGCTATCATACTTGGTACTTGATTGTACAAACACATACTCTTGCCTACATTGACTTGTTAATGTAGGGTCTGGCGATTCTCCATCTATTCGTGGCTAGAGCTTAGTAGAAGGATTGTCGAAGACTTGGTGAGTCCTCATCCATTCGAGGACATAGCCTAGTTGTTATTGCTTTTATGATCTTTCTTTTTGGCATTTTATTGGGTTACGTCCCAAACTTTATTTCTCTTTCTTATGGTAGATTGGCTTTGAGACATGAGATGTAGACTTCCGATATTTTCTTAAAAACTTTGATGTGACATCGTCTTTTGAACTCTTAATTCCCTATGATCTTGTATGTATGTATGCTAAGTGGCTTGTATGAGGCCTTTCGGTGTCTTGTACGCCATGTCACGTCTAGGGGGGTACCTTAGGTCGTGACAAACTTGGTATTCAGAGCACAAGGTTTTAGAAAGATCCTAGAATGTCCCATAAGCCGTGTCGAGTAGAGTCTTGTTCATGAGTGTGAAGCACGCCAACTTTTTTGAATGAGAGGCTATAAGACGTTTAAGAAACTTCGCTTCTTTCATTACCCTTAAGTCGTTCCATAGAGTCTAACTCTATATGTCTCTCTGTCCTAACCCCTATCCTATGTGTTTCAAGATATGGCTACCCGAAGAGCTTATGCTAGAAGGAATGCGGGAGAGAATATGGAACAACAAGCTCCTCCTCAAGTTCCGGCCGACCCTTTGGCCAAACAAGTGTCTAATGCGGAGTTTAGGGCTGCTTTCAAAGTGTTGGCTCAAGCCATGACGGCTCAAGGAAATAGAGAGGTTGTAGCTACCGTGAACCCAAATGTGGGTACGTCGGCATCAAGGGTGAGGGATTTCACAAGAATGAACCCTCTGGAATTTCATGGGTCAAAGGTGGAGGAAGATCCGCAAGAGTTCATTGATGAAGTGTACAAGGTGCTAATGATCATGGGTGTGACGCCGGAGGAAAATGTGGAGTTGGCCGCTTATCAACTTAAGGGTGTTGCTCAAGTTTGGTTTAACTAATGGACGAGTGAGAGGGCGGATGATGCTGGTCCTCTTGAATAGGAGAAATTCAAGGTTGCTTTTTTTGATTGGTTCTTTCCCCTTGAGATGAGGGAGGCAAGGGTTCTTGAGTTTATCAACCTTCATCAAGGAAACATGAGTGTGAAAGAGTATGCTTTGAAGTTCACACAATTGTCTCGATATGCTCCTTCTATGGTTGCCGATCCTAGGGCAAGAATGAGTAAGTTTGTTTTGGGAGTGTCCGAAATAGTGGTCAAGGAATGTCGTACTGCTATGCTAATCCATGATATGGATATTTCCCGTCTTATGGTTCATGCTCAACAAATAGAAGAGGAAAAGCTTAAGGAAAGGTCTAGAGAGGCAAAGAGGGCTAAGACCGGTGATGGTAATTTCTCACATTCAAGGTCCGATGGACATGGTCTTTCTAGATTTTGACAAAGGTTCTCCGGTTAAGGTTCCTCCAATGCTCCTCATATGCCCAACAATGATAGGGTGTCCAACCCTAAGTCTCAAGGAGGAAATGGTGGTGGTTTTTCATCGACTACTTGTGCTAAGTGTGGGAAGAAGCATGAGGGTAAATGTCTAGCCAGTTCTAATACATGCTTTGGTTGTCACAAGATAGATCACAATATAAGGGATTATCCCTTAGTGGCTAAAAATGAAGGAGATAACCGTCGACGAACTCAACCTCAAAATCCATCGAGTTCTAGTGGATATCAGAAGAAAAACCTATTCTATGCACTTCAAGATCTCCATGAGCAAGAGGATTCTCTCGATGTGTTTACCGGTATCTTGAAAGTCTTTCACTTTGATGTTTATGCTTTGCTTGATCCCGGTGATACTTTGTCTTTTGTGACGCTATATGTGGCTACGGGGTTTGATGTTGTTCCGGATGTGTTGTTAGACCCTTTTAATGTCTCTACTCCGATTGGTAAATCCATCTTGGCTAAGAGAGTCTATAGAAATTGTCCCATCTCATTATCCCGTAGAGTCACTCATGTTGATCTTGTAGAGCTTGATATGTTAGATTTTGATGTTATTCTTGGGATGGATTGGTTGCATTCTTGTTATGCTTCTATTGATTGTAGGACCCGAATGGTGAAGTTTCAATTCCTTAATGAGCCTATCCTAGAGTGGAAATGGGGAAATTCTATGCCTAAAGGTCAATTTGTGTCATGTCTTAAAGCTAGAAAGATGATTTCTAATGGGTGCATATACCATCTTGTTAGGGTGAGAGATGTGGATTCCGAAACCCCTACTCTTAAGTCGGTCCCCATTGTTAATGAATTTCTGGAAGTGTTTCCCAATGTTCTACGCGGTGTTCCTCCTGAAAGGGAAATAGACTTCGGTATTGACCTTCTCCCGGATACGCAACCTATCTCTATTCCTCCATATAGAATGGCTCCGGCGGAACATAAGAAACTAAAAGAGCAATTGAAAAACTTGTTGGATAAAGGCTTCATCCGACCAAGTGCTTCTCCATGGGGTGCTTAGGTCTTGTTTGTGAGGAAGAAGGATGGTTCACTTCGTATATGCATTGACTACCGCCAATTGAACAAGGTTACCATTAAGAATAAGTATCATTTTCCAAAAATAGATGACTTGTTTGATCAACTTCAAGGGGCTAATTACTTTTCTAAGATCGACCTTCATTCGGGTTACCACCAATTGAGGGTAAAAGAAGATAATATTCCGAAAACGGCTTTCTGGACTAGATATGGCCATTATGAATTCCTAGTGATGTCGTTTGGGTTAACAAATGCTCCGGCCGCATTTATGGATTTGATGAATAGGGTGTTTAGACAATATCTTGACATGTTTGTGATTGTATTCATAGATGATATTTTGATTTACTCAAAAAGTGAAGGTGAGCATGCCGATCATTTGAGGATTGTGTTGCAAATCCTCAAGGACTAACAACTCTTTGCAAAGTTTAGTAAATGTGAGTTTTGGCTAAGGTCTGTGGCTTTTCTTGGTCACATTGTCTCCGGTAAGGGTATTGAGGTAGATCCTAAGAAGACAGATGCGGTTAGAAATTGACCTAGACCTCTATCACCTTCGAATATTCGTCATTTCTTGGGTTTAGCCGGTTATTATAGGAAGTTTGTTGAAGGGTTTTCTTTGATTGCTTCCCCATTGATGGCTTTGACTCAAAAGAAGGTTAAGTCCACTTGGTCCGAAGCATGTGAGAAGAGTTTTCAAGAATTGAAAGATATACTTACCTCGGCTCCGATATTGACTTTGCCGGAAGGGTCCGATGGTTTTGTGGTTTATTGTGATGCCTCAAGAATTGGGCTAGGATGTGTTCTTATGCAAAATAGGAAAGTTATTGCTTATGCTTATGTAAAATAGGAAAGTTATTGCTTATGCTTCAAGGAAACTCAAGATTCATGAAAAGAACTATCCTACTCATGACCTAGAATTAGCAGCGGTTGTGTTTGCTTTAAAGATTTGGAGGCATTATTTGTATGGTGTGCATGTTGACATTTTTACCGACCATAAGAGTTTGCAATATGTGTTCAAATAAAAAGATCTAAATATTCGCCAAAGGAGGTGGCTTGAATTGTTAAAGGACTATTACATGAGTGTTCTCTATTACCCTGGTAAAGCTAATGTGGTGGCATATGCTCTTAGTCGGATGTCTATAGGTAGTGTTGCTCATGTCGAAGATGGTAAGAAAGAGTTGGTTCGTGATGTTCATAGGTTGGCCCGATTGGGTGTTCGGTTGGTTGATTCCACTAAAGGTGGTGTTATGGTTCACAATGGTTCTGAATCGTCCTTTGTGCATGATGTAAAGGCTAAACAAGATCTTGATCCTAATTTGGGCGAGTTGAAGGAAGTGGTGCTCAAAAGGTCCATTGAGGCTCTCTTCCAAAGGGGAGATGGTGTGCTTAGATATCAAGGTCGTTAGTGTGTTCTTGATGTAGATGACTTAAGAGGATAGATTCTGTCGGAAGCCCATAGTTCTCGATATTCCATTCACCCGGGAGCTACCAAGGTGTACTGTGATTTGTGGGAGATCTATTGGTGGAATGGGATGAAGAAGGATATTGCGGAATATGTGGCTAAGTGTCCTAATTATCAACAAGTGAAGGTTGAGCATCAAAAGCTGGGAGGTTTGTCCCAAGATATTAGTATTCCTACTTGGAAGTGGGAAGATGTTTTACCACACACCCGGCGACAATATGATTCCATTTGGGTTATTGTGGATCGTATGAAAAAATCAGCCTATTTCATTCCCGTCAAGGTTTCTTATTCGACAGAGGATTATGCTAAGTTGTACTTAAGAGAAATGGTTAGGTTGCATGGAGTGCCTTTATCCATTATCTCCGATCATGGCGCCCAATTCACTTCTCAATTTTGGAAATCTTTCCAAAAGGGTGTTGGTACTCATGTCAAGCTTAGTATGGCCTTTCATCCTCAAACTGATGGGCAAGCGAAGCTTACTATCCAAACTTTGGAAGATATGTTGAGAGCTTGTGTAATTGATTTCAAGGGTAATTGGGATAATCATTTGCCTTTGATTTAGTTTGCTTATAATAATAGCTACCATTCTAGTATTGGTATGGCTCCATTTGAAGCTCTCTATGGTAGGAGGTGTAGATCTCCTATAGGTTGGTTTGACGTTGGTGAAGTTGCTTTGATAGGTCCCAAGTTGGTACATGAGGCTATGGAGAAAGTTTGACTTATTAGAGAAAGGTTGAAAACGGCTCAAAGTCGACAAAAGTCCTATGCTGATGTTAGAAGGAGAGATTTAGAATTTGATGTTGATGATTGGGTTTACTAGAAAATTTCACCCATGAAGGGTGTAATGAGATTTGGGAAGAAAGGGAAGCTTAGTCCCCGTTATGTAGGCCCATATCAAATTTTGAGACGTGTTGGTAAGGTTGCTTATGAACTTGATTTGCCTAATGATTTGGCATCGGTGCATCCGGTTTTCCATGTCTCATTGTTGAAGAAATGTGTTGGTGATCCGACGTCTATAGTGCCATTGGAGAATCTTGACATAAAGGATAATCTTTCTTATGAAGAAGTTCTGATTAAGATTTTAGACCGGCAAGTTCGAAAGTTAAGAAATAAAGAAGTTGCTTCCGTGAAAATTCTTTGGAGGAATCAATTAGTTGAGGGTGCTACTTGGGAGGCCGAGACCGATATGATGTCCCGATATCCTCATCTCTTTCCCTCCGATCCTACTCTAGCTAGAGGTATCTAGTTCCTCATTGTTCATTCTATTGGATTCATGTGTCTTAGTTATTCCATGATTCCTTGATTAAGCATGTTCATGAAGAGTCTAAATTTTGAGAAAATGAGCTAGCTTGATTGATTTATCTATGATTATGTGAATTGAGTATGAGTTGCATAAAGTCTTCATGAAATGATGTGTTGAACATTTGGAGTTGATGTTTTCCTCCTCGGATATGTGCATTATGTGATTGCATTCTAGGTTGGGTTATTAGCTCTTGTTTCTTACCCTCCATATGATGTCTTGATTCTCATTCGAGGAGGAATGTTCCCAAGGGGGAGATAATGTAATACCCTGGATTCAAAAAGGGTGGAAAATTTATGATTTTTGGGGTTGGTGCCAGTAACGACGGAGGCCACCTATGAACCGTAGGTGGGAACCATAGGTAGCAAGCCCAAGTTTTCAAAATGTCAAGCTTCAGGACCCCAACGACGGATTGCCAGGATGGGCCGTCGTCCAATGTACGAACAGTAGATGGGACCCGTCATGCAGGGTCCAAATTGGCAATCTCTGAATCTAACTAGGGAAGGACAGGACGGGTCATAGTTCTACCTACGGACCGTACGTAGGGGCCCGATAATTATTTTTAAGGGGTCACTTGGTCTTTTCACCCAATGATTTATTTACTTACTTAAGTCGGTTCCCTCCAACTCCTAACACTATATAAGCCCTTTTAAATCCTAAAATCTACCCTTTTCAATCACTTTACAAGATTTCCCCAAATTCTCCTCTCTCAAATATTTCTCTCTCTAGAAGTTAGAAGAAGAAGAAGGTGTTAAGCTAGGGTTCAAGATCAAGCTTTGAATTCACCCAATTGCTCAAGGGCTTTGAACCCAAGGTATGATAGTGTTCATCCATGGAGCCCTTTCCTCCATGGAATCCCTAAAATCTCATATTTTCAAGTTAGAAGTTCTTAATTGAATTAGGGGTTTTCTTCCATGTCATGGGTTCCTAGCAATGTTGATTCAATTGATTGTTTTATGAACTTTGAAGTATAAATTGAGTTGAATTTAGATGAATCCACATGAACCCATGCAATTTCCCCCAATTTCAAAATTTATGCTTTATTAGTGGGTTGAATTATGAAGTGATGACTTTTTATGAAATCTCTATGAATCCATGTATGAATTATGATTCCTAAGCTAAGACTTTTCATGATGAGATTACAAAAGACTTAAGGATGATTTTATGAAAGTAAGCATGATCAACCAAAATCTATGATTTTCCTCTGTTGTGTGGGTTCCTTCAATTATAGTCAAATTGCCTTGTGTATGGTTTTCTAAGCATGAATTTGCATTGAATTGCATGATTTAAGAGAAATTCTCATGAATCTATGTGTACCCTATGATTTGTAAGTTATGAGCATGATGAACTATGTAAAGATGAAGTTTATGAAATCATGCATGTCTCTTATGAAGCTAATGATGGAATTAAGGGTGCTTTGAGATTGAAGTACCAAAGTTTATGATATGTTGTTGTTGTTGAGTTGTGAAAGGAATTCTCATATATTACTGAACCCATGAATGTGAAAGGTTTTCTCACATGTAATGATTCCTAACTTGTTGAAAGGCTTGGTCAACTAACTTTGAATTGATGAATAAGGAGCTATTCTTATTAAGGGACAAGAGGCGATCACCCATGTTCCCTATTTTAGACAAGAGGCGACTACCCATGTCTACTTATGATAATTGAACTATGTCTAATCCGTGGGAATTATGCTTAGCACCGAGTGGACAAGTGGCAATTACCCATGTCCCATAAACAATGTGCCACCAAAGGATAATGGTCTATGATAGACACTAGCTAGTGGATCCACGTAAGCTATAAGTAAAGGGTCCTACCTTGGCAAGTAGGATGGCCCTATCGGTGTGGCGTTAGACACCGGATTTCATGTTGATAGCTCACATGGTCTTACATGTCGGTTAAGGCTACTTCCCACAACAATGAGCTAAAGTGTTTTTATGACGTTCCTCAAGTAAAGTAAAGATGTTTAGCTTGCTTTGACAATGGTTTATGTTTTATGCTTCGTAACCCTTATCATGTTTTTACTTGGTCATTGCATGTCATCAAAATGTCCCGTTTTAGCATGTTTTAAATTATTTTGTGCATTTCTATCATACTTGGTACTTGATTGTACTAACGCATACTCTTGCCTACATTGACTTGTTAATGTAGGGTCCGGCGATTCTCCATCTATTCGTGGCTAGAGCTTAGTAGAAGGATTGTCGAAGACTTGGTGAGTCCTCATCCATTCGAGGACATAGCCTAGTTGTTATTGCTTTTATGATCTTTCTTTTTGGCATTGTTTTGGGTTACTTCCCAAACTTTATTTCTCTTTCTTATGGTAGATTGTCTTTGAGACATGAGATGTAGACTTCCGCTATTTTCTTAAAAGCTTTGATGTGACATCGTCTTTTGAACTCTTAATTCCCTATGATCTTGTATGTATGTATGCTAAGTGGCTTGTATGAGGCCTTTCGGAGTCTTGTACGCCATGTCACGTCTAGGGGGGTACCTTTGGTCGTGACAGTAATATAATATTTATTTTAACATTATGTCAGACGCAAACATTGAGTTAAATAATAAACATGTGTTGGATATGAAATATGTCACATTCTTTAATTATATGTATTAGCCTCATATCAACAAGTCATAACCCTCATGGATGTTCCAATTGGGGTAGATGTATATAATTAAATGAGATGACATATTTTATGTATTTACATAACTATAGCTAATAGGCATTTGTGGACATGCACACAACTTTTTTTCTCAAAATCTGAACCAAAGATATCTAATATGAATATTTTATCGTGTGTTTAGGTGTTTAATTGGAACAATTCGTAGTTCGAGTGTAAAAATAAAATTTATATGAAAATTTAATAACTTATTAATATATTAAGTCAAGTAATGAATTTATCTTATTAACTAATAATAAAATACATTTTTTATCTAACACACGACAACATTTCTATTTAATTTTTTTTGTTTATCAAAAAATAATAAAACTTCGAGTAAATATATGTTAATGTTGTCTATCTTAGAGATGAAAATGAAATTTATTGGAATAATATTTTAACTTTGTTAGCATGATAAATGCTAGTTTTAAATTTTTTTATCGTAGTTAGATGATACGTACTTAAAAGCATTTGGGTCACTTATGTCTCTAGTAAAAAATCATTAGATGTAGTTTCAAATTATAAGTTATGTTTGTAAGTTTTCTATCTAGATTTAATTGATAAAGTCTTTTAATATAGTTTTCTTTAAATGAATTATAGTTACGTATAAAATAAGTTTGAAAGAAAAATTATTGGACGAAATAAAAAAAATATTACTATTACATTTTATTAAACATAAAGCTTGTGAAAATTTAAACTTATCAGTATAGTATGTTCATGACATTTAGTGAAGCTTGAATGATGAATAGGGTCCACAAATATGAATGAAACTGATAATGACATGACATTTTAAATTTATGATGGACAATAAAATTGAAATAATATAAAGAGAATGGACCCATGCTTATTACACGTGTGTAGAGGCAATTGGTAAGGAAATAAGATAAAATCAAGTACATAGTACAATTTGTATTGCTCATTGTATACCTCTTCATAGCCATGGTCGTCCTTCCATGGCTCCTCTATATAATAGAAACTAGTAAGAGTAGCCCGGGCCCAACAATGTAAAGGTTATTACAATATTTGTTTCGGTTGATCTACACCAAGTAGAAGCATTGATTGAGTTGAGTTTGTCTCGGTTGATCTGCACCAAGTAGAAAATAGAGCTATAAGGAGAATCGGTTAAACTATGCGTCGATAAAGTTCATAAAGGCAAAATTAGAAAGAGTCAATGGAAGACTATACTTGGCAATTGAATGAGCAATTTTACACAGTTTGAACTCTTGGCTATATTTGGCCTTACATTTGGTTAACTGTAACTTGTGAAGATGTAATTCGGAAGAAGTTAGTGTTTCTTTAGTTGTCACATGAAACTTTTTAATATGTAAAAGTATTTTCACGACAAATGAAATTTATCAACAAAAGTGAACGGCATCCCACTCCTTAGGATTTCACTTGGAATGCCAAGTTTTCTGATATTTTTTTAGCAGTCTTGCTAGTTTCCCAAAAAAAAATTGCACTGCTACATCATACGGGGAAAAAAGAAAGAGAGAATTTATGCATTTCCTTAAGCACAAATAGGTCATAATTATTGTCGAAGTACGTGGGAACTTCTGCCTACGCTTCTATTGTTGAAGCACTGTTATACCTAAGTATTGAGTACATGTAAGAAGGCTCACTCAGAAAAAAGCAACAACAGGATGACGAAAATCAAATGGAATTTTAATCAAATCGTAACTTCAATTGCCTTGGCACTGGAGAATCACTATAGAGTAGACAAAACAAAGCACTTCCGGCTTGATGTCGAATCAAAACTGCATTACTTCTGCTGTTGATTGATATACATGAGGCCAGAAAACAATCATCAAAGATAAATCTATGTCATAGATATATCCAATTCATGATACAATATACACTTTTAACAAAAGGATGATAAAAGTGTGTTACCTCTAGAAGTCCTTTGCCTATGGTCATATCTACACTAATAGCAGTTGCAAAACAAACTATTGCAGATCGACCAAGTCATATGTTCAAATTATTTATGAAAAGTGATGCTGCTCTACTTGGCATAACTTTTATCTGAGAGAAGCTACTTTTATCATTGTAAATACAGAGAATCAGTTTCTAACAATTAACATAGGCACTCACAAATTTGAAATGAATAGCATAACAAAACCATTGACTAGCATTAGGCTTTAAAAAGAGGATTAAACATTACTTGCATTCTTCCCAGTGTGCTATTGAGGTGTGAGCGAATTAAGGTTTTAATTAATTTGAATAATATTGAGGGTAAAATCTAACTGATCAAGGCTAGAGCTATCTTTCTAAATAGGTACGTACTTGAGGGTTAATTAAAAATTAATATGTGGAATCCTAAAATTCTGTGACCTTTATGCTTGCAAAGAGTTCCTTACTGAAAATGTTTTTATTACTATATATCTGCTATCTAGCTGACCCAACTAATTCAGACTTGTAACTCATAAGATCCATTTATAGAAATTTCGCTCTTTACCAAGAAGTTCTACATTCCCAAGGTTTTAAATTTTCTATCGGCTTTTAAAAAATAGAATAAGAAGTATATGTCTGCTATGAGAAGTGAAAAAGATCATTTTTGATAGTTGAATTGTACTTTTTTTATGCATGGCATAACCGCACACGACACATCTTGTAAGTCTTTGTGATTCCAGCAGCAGCACATGTTACCTCTATCTTCTGCTTGGGACCTACTAAATTTTTTAAAGGTTATTTAGTACAAGCCAATCTTCATATTTAGTGAGAGCCAATTTGGTACACGCTAGGAAAAGTAGCTCTGTAGATTAAGAAAGAATAATGTTCTCTATAAGTGTCGACTCAAAGAAAAAGGGAAGGGAAGGAGAAAAATGAGTTTTCTCCATCCAAACTCAGGCATGACCCATCCTAGTTCCAGCTCGATTTCAGGTCTGGCCAATTAAAACTCAAAAACATATGCAGCCTCGATGAACCAAGTTCAGTATTTAAGTGGAAACAGATAAAAAGGTAAGGCAAACCATTATTGTCATAGAGCATTGAAGCAGTAAACTATATTATTCATTGAGTTCCGAAGCTGAATACTCGATTAACAAGAAAAGACAAAGAAACAAACAATACAAAACCAAACCCTTGGAAATGCTTTATATACACTATAAAGGCTATGTATAAGAGACTCAGTACGTAAAGCAAATGCAAAATTATACAAAATTTCAATGCTTAAGTGTGGTTTTGTACACAAAATGGAGTTCCTATACTGTCTGCATATTTACAAACATAGAAAATGGAGCTACCAAATCATTATAAATTGACCCTAAAATTAAAAATTAAAAAAAGACTCTTGTCTCAGAAATATAAATAAGCAAGCTCCAAAATCCAGAAAAGTCCAAAGTTAAGACAGAGAGGAGTTAAGAAGATGGAAAAAAAGCAAAAATTGAAGAAACCCAAACAAGTCAAGAGGTCCCAAAAAATTTGTCGAATACAAAGAAAGCACCAAATATTGCAATAAAAAATAGAAGTAGAGCTAAGGATACAAAATCAAGTGTAAAGTATGCTCACCTGGACACAACTATGAAGTTGACGAAAGTGCAAAGTTCGGAAGAAGAGAAGAAAAGGAGAGAGCATACGGAGGTGCTTGGTGGTGAACAATGGAGGTAGAGTTAGGATTGATGCAGAAAAGGAAAAGGATCAGCTATAAATTGGAGAATGACAAAACTACCCTTTAACTTCAATGTTTTTTCAGGGAAGCAAACGCATTGACGGGGAAGGCGTGTGCTTATTCCCTCTTCTTAGAAGTAGTAGATAATATAAATATATATTTTTTCTTTGCTTGTGCTTATTCTTCTGCTTTCGGTATTTTGATTTTTGCTTTCTCTTTTTTTTTACCCTTACACCCATTACTTGACGTTCCGAGTTATGGGTTGGCTTACCTACTGGTGAATTTTAGTAGGTGCCATGACTCGAGGAATCGGATCGTGAATGATGGTGCAACAAGACTGAAGAATATATTTATATTGGTGCTGTTAGTGGGGCTAGTGTTATTTGTGTTGGTGATGGTGGTGGTTGTTGTCGTGGTGGTGTTGATGGTGGTGGTGTTGCTTTTGATGGTGATACTGTTGTTGGTGGTGAATTTTCTCTTGGTGGTCATGATATAAGAATATAATTTTCTCTAGTTAGTGAGCATGTTCAACGTCCTCTAGAAACTCTCTACACATGAAAAAAATATTCAACTGTTGGTGTTGGTACCTCTAAGTTTCCTTAAGTTTCATGCGAATTTGAAAAATGCTCTAAAAAGATGAATTAGTTTTCTCTTGGTGTTCATGATATCAGAATCTAATTTTCTCCGGTTAGTGAGGATGTTCGATGTCCTCTAGAAACTCTCTATACTTGAGAAAAATATTCAACTGTTGGTGTTGGTACCTCTAAGTTTCCTTAAGTTTCATGCGAATTTGAAAAATGCTCTAAAAAGAAGAATTAGTTTTCTCTTGGTGTTCATGATATCAGAATCTAATTTTTTCCGGTTAGTGAGGATGTTCGATGTCCTCTAGAAACTCTCTATACTTAAGAAAAATATTCAACTGTTGGTGTTGGTACCTCTAAGGTTCCTTCAGGTTCTTGTGAATGTTAAAAATGCTCTAAAAAGATGAATCAGTTGATTTCCAAGGTGGAGTCTCTCAAGATAACCATCAATTCATTGATATCCTAAAGAGGTATCCATCCGTCTTTGAGAATCTCAGACTCTTACACTCCTATTGGTGTTAAAAGGAGGAGAATACAGATGGTTAAAGCAATAATAAGTGCCAAGAGAAAAAGCAACCAATAATTCGAAGAGGATGGCTGATCAACAAATGAAGCTCCAACCAGTTGATATTTATCTGAATGTAGATGACCAAACAAAGAAGAAACTCCAGTAATTAATCAAGAAAAATATCACGACCCAAAAACTCAAGTCATGATGGTACTTACTATAACCCACCAGTAGGTAAACCAACCTACAATGTCACTATATTACATCACCAACTAAGAAATGTCACTTAATCCAAAGTTTCAACCTTTTCCTTCTCTTTGTAGACAAAGAAATGTCACTATATTACATCAAAAACTAAGAAAATTTGAGAAGAAGATACGGAAAAAGAAGAAGATATGAACAAAATTATACCTTAAATGCTAAAAAATTAATCAAAGTCTTTTGGAGAATCGGAAGAGTAATCTTCTGATCTTTTGGTAAAGGATATGCTTCTAGAGTATGCCATGCATGTGGAATGGGAGTGCGGTTGATAAAATTAGGCATATGTTTATCTATCTATCCTAGAAAGGTCTTTGTAGATGGTGAAAGTAGAAAAGATAGAACTCTAATTTGAATGTTAAATTACTATAATACCCCTAAAAGACCTATCTATCTCTATTTGAAAAGCTATGTTTTCTTGAAAGGTTGTGACTTTACCGATGAATTGTGATTTTTTCGAAGGCTTGTGACTTTTCTTATTATTTGTGACTTTTCCAAAGAATTGTGACTTTTCCAATAAATAATTTTGAATTTTACAAAGGATTGTGACTTTTCAGATGAGCTGTGAATTTCCAAAGAGTTGTAACTTTTTCGATAAGTTGTGATTTTTTCCAAAGGATTGTCACTTTTTCCGAAGGGTCATGACTGTTCAAATAAGGCACAATAAGTACATGTACATAATACCCTTTGTTAACTATAAATAGAGAGATTCCCTCTTATTTTTCAACCACAAAAATTTTCTAATCTTCTACTTTTCTTCTTCTTACACTTTAAATTTTTTTGTGTGATTTATTATACTTAAGTGAGTTTGAAGATCAGTAGAATTTGAGGTACCACTATTCTAATGAAGTAAATCATTCTATCCTAAGAGGATATATTTCAGAACCTCGAGTACTTGAGGGGAAATTTTTTTTTGTGATATAATAATCATTTTTATTTTTTTGCTTAATATATAGAGTAATATGTAATGTTCAAATATAAGAAGCTAACGTGAAGTAGTCGAAATTTATTTGTTTTTCTTAACAATTTCTTGTGTGATGCCGATATATGCTTCTGAATACCTTCTTAAAAAAATATTGAACTTCTCATGAGTTAGAGAATTGTCACGAGTTATTTTGTTGATGCTCAAGACATAATAATGACTTTACTTAAAATGTTATTTATGTGATTGAGATTGTCAGGAAGTTTGCTTCAAAATAGTTACTACTATATAGACATTTCCCTTTCGTTTTACTTATTCACGTTTTTTTAAAAATATTTATGTATTTTAGTCAAAGAAAAATTTATATGATTTATAATGTGCTAGGGTGAAGGGTGTATTAGTTTAAATTTTATTTTATTTTTAATTGTTAATTTTAATGAGATAAATATTTTTATTATACGCAAATCTTTATATATAGATATATATTTGGGTAGGTTTTTGTATTGAAATCAAATTATTATATATATCACGAAAGTATCATCATGTTAGCAAGACCTTCTAACTTTAAAATATATTATTTTTGCATATTCTAATTTCTTCTTCTTTTTTATTTTTTTTAAAAACCTCATAGCAAATAGGAAATATGTGAATTTTGTTTAAAATTTATGCATTTGCAAAATAAATTTTATATTAAGTAATATGGAATAAATGTGCAACACACAAGAAATTCAGTAATATCATGCTCATACACTAAATTAAAATCTAATTAACTATCTAAATAAATAGAAAAACTAATTAGAAGTCATATTTATTTAAGTAAATGAAGAATTTATAAGAAATTCAGTTATTGGACTTTAATTCTTTAATTATGGCATTATAAATTCTCTTAGTTATTACTTACTATTGCAAACGTTATTCACAATTTTTTTTTACATTCTTTAGTTATAGCATTATGAATTCCATTAGTTATTACATTAATTATTTCTATCTTTTATGTTTCCTTATAATAATTGTTTGCCCAATAACTTTTCACATTCTTATACCACCCATATATACCTGATAACACAACATTGTTATTGACCCTTGAACAAATCATGTCTGGTTGAATAAATTAAAAACTGTTTACAACGATATGAACAATATCTTTGTTGGGTGTAGGGTAAATAGGTGATATATAATTTCACAGATTGAATAAATTTTTTATGTTTAATTTTTAGTTTATCAATGGGGAAAAAAGAAATGAAAAGTCAAATAACTATCTTTGATTTATATAAACATTAAATCGAGAAGTCAAATGTGAGAACCAACAACAAGAATATCATCTATTATACACATTATAAAATAAAAACAATGTACAGAAAAATAGTTCTAAAAAAATATATAATTATTTTCTTCACATGTTCATATGACATCTAAAAAATTTAACTCAAATACTTTAACTTTTAAAATATTTATACTACTAAGCACGGAATACACGTGCAACACACGTGTTCGAGAACTAATAGTTAAGAAAAGTACAAAATATTTGAAATGAAAAGAAAGAGGAGCTTTTGATTTGCTAAAAAGAACACCAGTGTTACATTTTACCCTTGAAAATGAGTATATTTATCATATTGTCAGTGGTAGTCCATCACTTGGCTTTTCTATATAGTAATAACTCCTAGATATAAAAGGCCTGTTAACGGGCCTAATATTACAGTCTTTAATAGTATTTGTACGTGGTCAAGTATATGTTCAAACAATAAATTAATTTTTAATATTTTAAGGTAACACAATAGAGAGTTATATTAAGCATTAAAAAAAAACTTATACGTAATTTATTTAAGTTGCCAAAACTAACATTAGAAGAGTATGTAATATAATATTTATATTAACATTATGTCAGACACAAACATTGAGATAAATAATAAACACGTGTTGGACATGAAATATGTCACTGTCACGACCCAAAAATAGACGTGATGGCACTCGTCTTATCCCACTAAGACAAGTCAGCCTAAAACCCAACTAATACAATAAATGCGGAAGTAAAACCAGAAAAAAGAGACTAACACCATCTAATAATGCGGAATACAAAGTCAACTTATTAAAACCCCCAAAATCTGGTTGTCACGTGCACAAGCCTCTAATGTATTACAATGGATTTGAAAGAAAACACAAGTCTCAAATGACAATGTTTCTAGAATAGAGCAAGATCATAAATAAGGAGTAAGAAGGTCTGCTGAGATGACAATCAGCTACCTCACAAATCTCCATAGGAAGCCTCGGACAAGAAAATAAGAGAGGGTATCATGAAGATTCGGGCTCATAACCTACAAAAAATTATAGAAGCAAGGGGTGAGTACCAAACCACACGGTACTCAGCAAGAAAACTTCTAAACACAAGCTAAGGGTAGGGAATACGTGTACTCTTTACACCCGAACCGAACCTCCACAACTACAACCTGCATAAAAACCATCCCAACCTAATAGTTCACAATTTACATAGCACATAGTTCAACCATATCACTTCAACAATTACAGATCAGCAACACACAAGAGAAAGTTCACCAATCACAAGTTCCATAGAAAAGTACTCATAAATTCTCAAATGAAAAAGATGCACAATGCAATGAAATGCAATGTCAAGTATAGTGATGCATGTCTGACCTAACGATACACACCCGTTGTCTCTCAGTCCGGGACCCATGGGGGACATCTCTGTCCATGCATCCATCGCGGCGTGCGACACGTCCCTCGATAATAAAATTCATCGCAGCGTGCTACACGACCCTCGAATCATAGTATCCGTCGCCCCGTGCAACACGTTCCTCGAATCATAACATCCGTCGCGGCGCGCGACACCTCCTTCGAAATGGCACATCCTCTATAAATTCTTATTCTTTCTCAATTCACATAACACTTGTCACAACCATGTCTCAGAACCAATGCAAATAACATGTTCACATAAATAATGAGGAGATGCCCATTTTCATAACAATGCACACTTCACAACAACACAATCATGATACAACATCAACAATGAAACAATAAGCCTTCCAAACCATTCTCAATACATCACACACCAATAATTAATCACATTGCCTTTTATTACCCCTTTTTCATCATTAAAATTATTCAATATGGACAAGTCAACCCATCACCAATTCCCATTACTCCCCAACACATACCACAAGGAAATACATGAATTCTATACACTTAACAAGGGTTGAGAAATCCACTTGCCTCAATTAATCAACAATTCACTCTGGGACTTGAGCCTTCCCCTATCGTTGGGCTTCAGAATCAATGCAATCTATTCAAATAAATAGCCACAATAAGATTTCAAAACTAACAACACCCATATCACTATATGTATAGCCTAGACCCAAAAACTCGTCCAAATCTATAATCAAGTTCCTAATCTTAATGTCAATTAACATGTCAACTCTCATATTTCCAAATTCCAAGTCTAGGGTTAAGTCTTAATTCCTCCAATATCATAATTTAATGGTATTCATATATACAATACACCTAATATTTAATTAGGTATCTCAATATATCAAAACTTAAATCATAATATAATATCGTACAATGAAATTTCAACTATAAACGGACAAACATGTACAAAACTAAACTATATCCAGAACTTCACTGATGAGAGCTTATATATATAAAATTGAAATTGTTCCAATCATATATATCATCACTTCCTTTTCATTGCAATCATTACCTAATTATGGACCATTAAGAATTTCACAACAATTATAGCAAAACCACGTGGAATAAGCAACAAATTCCAACCCAATTCCTTTATGTTCTATCCAACATTAATGATATCCATCACTTCCCTAATATTCCAACATTACCAAGACCTTGTATACATTAACCCCCTAACAGTACATACTACATACCGACCATCGGGAAGAATTGATCCTAAACAATTTTAAAACTAATTTGTTACCGCTAATAGGTAGTAATAATAAAATAATAATAATGTAAATTCTATGCATACACCCAAATTCTCAACTATCTTAGGCTAATACTCTAACATGATCGTTCAACCATTGTCACCATAACATTACTGCCAATAGATGACGTATTTTATTGCCTCCAATATGACAAATTATCACCATTCCTAATTGACCAAATATAATTTAAAAAGGAATCATCAAAATTTAAACAATTACCTGAAAGCTTTGATGACTGATGACTTTTGTTCCGGCTATCAATTGCCCGCTTTTGTTAAGCCGTGCAATTTTCTTTTTGTTTCCCCTCAGTTATAATTTCAAAACTGTTAAACCCTTTTAACTTATCTCAACATATGGGCCAAGTGGTATAGGGTATTAAATAAATTATGGACTTGGCCCATTAACCACTTATTAAAATTATTTAAAATTTACCCACTAATTTAACTATAGCTAAAGGAATAGTTCAAAATTTCCAAACCAACTTCACCGAATAAATAGCAAGGGCTCGGGGCAACTATCGGGAGGGGTAAAATGATAATTTTGTGAAAGTTTCCAAAAATGACCTTTCGGGTCATTACATATCCGTCACTAAAAACCATGTTCGTCCTCGAACATAAGGAGGAAGAAAGAAGGAAGAATAACCGACGTTACCAAACGCCTGAGGTATGATATTCTAGAGTCAGTGTTCATCTCTCTAAGTTAGCTCCTCCTTAAGACTATTTCATCAAGATCATCTACTAAAAACTTAACTTTCGAATTAAAATTTGATAGATCTAACAATCAGGAGTGATTACAAGCCACAGACTAACCCATGAACTCAATCCGAATCGAAACCCTCTAGACCATAACACAACCATCATGACGACTCTTTTCTCACATAACTACGATAAAATTCTGAATCAATACTGGCTACAACCAGAAGTGGACCTGAACCAACCACCACTCATTCATAATGCACAAACCATCATAGATCTTATCAAGATTCCTTTCTCACAACATAATATTTCACGAGCTTAGGCTATAATCTTTAGACATCGAGTACTCATCAAGAAAAATCAAACTCATCTAACTCAAAGAAGGAAATGATCAAGTAACCACCCAGCGAGTGATACATCTAAGCATACAAAATCTCTAACAATACTATCAGAAATGCTAGATCAGTACTTATAATTGTAGACAACCTTAAGAATGGTACAACTAGACCCAGTGGTCCCCATATTCAATCACACATAGCCAAAATGTGACCTTGATGACGAGACGAATATTAAGACTATCGAATAACTAAAAATATTCATGGGAACTTTTCCATAAATTCTCATAAGCAAAGTTGTGCGTGTAGAACCACTAGTATACTTCAACTATCCTAAACAACACCAAATCTGTCCTAGCTGAAATGTCCATGTCTTTCCAAGAATGCCATCCTACCAAGAGGAGTACAATTGCAGGATCGGTACACCCGATCCACCACTAGGGAATCACCCATAGGTATATAAACACACATTGGACATACGCAACGAATCATACTCCAAACCATGTCCAGATCGAAGTAGATAGTCACATAAAAATATATGAAACAAAGGTCAAATAATACTAAATACTCCTATAATGGCCATATCAAACATTTTTCATTCATGTGACTCCATATCTTTGATTTTCTAGCTACGCACAGTCAACCAATCTAGTCCCCATTACAATCGTACACATACTCGATTTATCAAACTTCATATACTCCTCATATTACTTCATTGAATCCCACACATCTTAATACTAAGTCATGATAATCACACTGACCATTTACCTTACTCTTAAACCGCCACTAGTATCAAATTCTTCTTAGCAAACACATTGTCAGCTCTAAAATTTCCTAACTATGGCTCCCTCTCTTTCCATTTAAGCATTTCCTGACAGATAGGAGTCACACCCAAGACTGATAGCACTAATTCCAAATCTATAAGTACTTTTCCATCGAGGTACAACAATTGAATCACACCCAGTGTCAACTTCACGCAATCATTCACATACCAAGTTTCAACTATTATTCAAACCATCTTATACCTCATACAAACACTTAAAGAAATTCTTGGTCACCCCCAATAATTTTATATACTATGAGCACATAATCTATATTTACCATTAAATGTCCATGTAATGCATCACAACCGTCTATGTATTCCCATTTAACATAGTAATCTCAATTCCCTCGAACTTCTCAATAATCATGTAAAACTGTAGGTCCATACCGTTGCGCATCTATAAGTCACCTACTATAATTCAACAATCCCAACCAATGTAAAAATGCAGAACATTCCACACATCACTATTTGTCACTCAAACCAAATCTTAATCTTCACAAAAGTCGCTGATAATCCCCTAGTAAGTCTGTGTCAAACTAGTTCACATTGCATAGTCACATCTGAACTCAAAGGCAAAAATCCTTACTACCTTTAACTCCGAACTAAGGGTCTATATGAGATGTCATATTCCGTCACCTTTCTTAGATTATTCCCATGATGCAATCTCAAATACCCTGAACCCTTCAATATACCAAACTCTTGTTCCTTTCACTAACTCACTTACCAATCTTATCATTTCACCAACAATCCATGACATTTTACCAGATACTCTAACCTAAGACATTTAGTGAAACCCTTCATTAGGTCCTTTAAATTCAAAACTTACCATTTGTACGATCCAAATCATGCACAAGTCCTTTCAAATGCTCAATACCTGATGCGGTCGATTATTTCTTACCTTACCAATTCATACCTTGACAAAACTTACTACCACAAACTTAGAATTACAATGAAAACTTGAATTTTGATTCCAACCGTATAGTTCATCCCTCTTATCTATCAACATTAGCTCATATCTTGAAGATTTTTGTTTTCAAATTCACGTATCTTAGCTTAACATTAATCGCCTCTCCATAGACCTTACCATATTCTTCGTTAAAAAAAATCCAACTTTTCTAGTTGCCAAGCTCGAAACCACAAAAGAACTTATCACCACACTCGAGTTGAATGTCTGTAGACTCCTTTCTCAAATCTTACTCAACAATTTTTCAACCCATCTGATGAACCCGTGACACTATTACCATAACCAGAGGAAAACGGATGGAATCACATGTCTCTAAACCCAATTCTTAACCTTATAAAGATACATCTTTGGCCCTAACAATTAGATCATTGCTCTCGCCTCCTTTCGAAGGCTACACTACATCCTACTAATTCTTTCCATTTATGACTCTAGCTTCTTTCAATTCTATTCAAGCGGTGTTTCAACACATCCTACAACTTTCCATACGACCAGGCTACTCACCAAATAAAAGCAAAACACAACTTTAAATACTTGCAGGTCGTCATTTCCACACAGAATTCGTTTAACAAAAAAATTCTTATCTTAACTGCATCCTACAACTTTCCATACGACCAGGCTACTCACCAAATAAAAGCAAACCACAACTTTAAATACTTGCAGGTCGTCATTTCCACACATAATTCGTTTAACAAAAAAATTCTTATCTTAACTGCATCCTAATCATATTCTATCAAACTCTTATTACTAATATGCTTGGTAGTCATTACCATCATCACGAAGTCAACCTTATCATCACCGTAACATCTTAAACCAAGTCATACCAGCCAAATATGACTAACTCAATTTTTTATGCACTTTCTTACTAAAATCCTCAATTTCCTTCACATAAGTATATTCATGGGGACTTCCTTTACTCATAAGTTTGTCATTCCGAAATCGATCCACTCCCTTGGAGCTTATGATGAAATCACCAGTCCTCATTAGAATCATCGAGATACACTCCACAATCTAAACGTATTAATATTGTACCAAAGATCCACCACTAAAAGCTTCCTTATAAACAATGCTTAACCCAAGCATCCGTAATGGCAAGTTAGTTAGTTCTCAAATGTGAATGCAACATCGAATCTCATTATATGAGCATGTGATACAACTGATAACTCCTTAAGTAGTTAGTATTCACACTTGACAATCAACATATTCATTTTCATATACCGCTAGTACCACATCATGAAGTCCGTTAGATCCACCACTAGAACACGTCATACCTACCAAGAATATTGTACCCAAATAACCCACACATTTCTACCTATTGAATAGCTATAAAATATTACCAAATTTGTTCTGTCTCTAGCCCAAGCGATATGCATCTTTTCATAGATCAAGTTGATACCAGAAGTAACACATTCTCTAACTTTAACTTACTAGGCATCGGTACCGTTGTAGTAGTCGTATCATGACCCTATTGGATATTCACTCAATCTATGACCTCAATTAGTGCAACATTATTTTCATCATTCGCTAAGAAACTCATATATATTATGACAACTTTACTAACTACATTTTCCGAAGTTACAGTGTTCATAATCTAGCCATCCCTTTAATTATTCCACTTCTAATTGTCGAACCACTCCAGATATCATATATACCACACATATATTGTTCTCGCTGCTGGGTAACTAACCCGAAATAAACAATATGTTCACGAAGTCCCTCAGACCATTGTTCATCCTCATCATTCATATATCCTCAAAATGATTCGTCGAGCCATCACCTAACTCAATCCCTTCAAGTCATTGAACATTCTGAATTTGACCACACATCCTTTCCACTAGTCTATCACTTCTAAACCAAATATAACCTCCAAGCCATACAAGACACCAACTACTCACATGAAGAACCACGCACGAGTCATCACTATAAGCGAGAGAGTGGAATGAAGTGATAAGAATAAAAATGAACAAAGGACACACGATAGAGATTCCAAAAGTGAATATTTTTCCTAAAAGTCACTATAGCCTCTCGAAGATAAGTACAAACGTCTCTGTACCGATCCTCGAGACTCTACTTAGACTCAGCTTATATACACGTGAGACCTATGAACCTGGAGCTCTGATCCCATTTTGTCACGACCCAAAAATGGACGTGATGGCACTCGTCTTATCCCACTAAGACAAGTCAACCTAAAACCCAACTAATACAATAAATGCGGAAGTAAAACTGAGAAAAAAGAGACTAACACCATCTAATAATGAGGAATACAAAGTCAACTTATTAAAACCCCCAAAATCTGGTTGTCACGTGCACAAGCCTCTAATGTATTACAATGGATTTGAAAGAAAACACAAGTCTCAAATGACAATGTTTCTAGAATAGAACAAGATCATAAATAAGGAGTAAGAAGGTCTGCTGAGATGACAATCAGCTACCTCACAAATCTCTATAGGAAGCCCGGACAAGAAAATAAGAGAGGGTATCAGAAGATCCGGGCTCATAACCTACAAAAAATTATAGAAGCAAGGGGTGAGTACCAAACCACACGGTACTCAGCAAGAAAACTTCTAAACACAAGCTAAGGGTAGGGAATACGGGTACTCCTTACACCCGAACCGAACCTCCACAACTACAACCTGCATAAAAACCAGCCCAACCTAATAGTTCACAATTTACATAGCACATAGTTCAACCATATCACTTTAACAATTACAGATCAGCAACACACAAGAGAAAGTTCACCAATCACAAGTTCCACAGAAAAGTACTCATAAGTTCACAAATGATAAAGATGCACAATGCAATGAAATGCAATGTCAAGTATAGTGATGCATGTCTGACCTAACGATACACACCCGCTGTCTCTCAGTCCGGGACGCATGGGGGACATCTCTGTCCATGCATCCGTAGCGGCGTGTGACATGTCCCTCGATAATAAAATTCATCGCGGCATGCGACACGACCCTCGAATCATAGTATCCATCGCGGCGCGTGACACGTCCCTCGAATCATAATATACGTCGCGGCGCGCGACACGTCCCTCAAAATGGGACATCCTCTTTAATTTCTTATTCTTTCTCAATTCACATAACACTTGTCACAACCATGTCTCAGAACCAATGCAAATAACATGTTCACATAAATAATGAGGAGATGCCCATTTTCATAACAATGCACACTTCACAACAACACAATCGTGATACAACATCAACAATGAATCAATAAGCCTTTCAAACCATTCTCAATACATCACACACAAATAATTAATCACATTGCCTTTTATTACCCCTTTCTCATCATTAAAATTATTCAATATAGACAAGTCAACCCATCACCAATTCCCATTATTCCCCAACACATACCACAAGGAAATACATGAATTCTATACACTTAACAAGGGTTGAGAAATCCACTTGCCTAAATTAATCAACAATTCACTCTGAGACTTGAGCCTTCCCCTATCGTTGGGCTTCAGAATCAATGCAATCTATTCAAATAAATAACCACAATAAGATTTCAAAACTAACAACTCCCATATCACTATATGTCTAGCCTAGACCCAAAAACTCGTCCAAATCTATAATCAAGTTCCTAATCTTAATGTCAATTAACATGTCAACTCTCATATTTCCAAATTCCAAGTCTAGGGTTAAGTCTTAATTCCTCCAATATCATAATTTAATGGTATTCATATATACAATACACCTAATATTTAATTAGGTATCTCAATATATCAAAACTTAAATCATAACATAATATCGTACAATGAAATTTCAACTATAAACGGACAAACATGTACAAAACTAAACTATATCCAGAACTTCACTGATGAGAGCTTATATATATAAAATTGAAATTGTTCCAGTCATATATATCATCACTTCCTTTTCATTGCAATCATTACCTAATTATGGACCATTAAGAATTTCACAACAATTATAGCAAAACCACGTGGAATAAGCAACAAATTCCAACCCAATTCCTTTATGTTCTATCCAACATTAATGATATCCATCACTTCCCTAATATTCCAACATTACCAAGACCTTGTATACATTAACCCCCCAACAGTACATACTACATACCCATCATCGGGAAGAATTGATCTTAAACAATTTTAAAACTAATTTGTTACCGCTAATAGGTAGTAATAATAAAGTAATAATAATGTAACATCTATGCATACACCCAAATTCTCAACTATCTTAGGCTAATACTCTAACATGATCGTTCAACCATTGTCACCATAACATTACTGCCAATAGATGGCGTACTTTATTGCCTCCAATATGACAAATTATCACCATTCCTAATTAACCAAATATAATTTAAAAAGGAATCATCAAAATTTAAACAATTACCTGAAAGCTTTGATGACTGATGACTTTCGTTCCGGCTATCAATTGCCCGCTTTTGTTAAGCCGTGCAATTTTCTTTTTGTTTCCCCTCAGTTATAATTTCAAAACTGTTAAACCCTTTTAACTTATCTCAACATATGGGCCAAGTGGTATAGGGTATTAAATAAATTATGAACTTGGCCCATTAACCACTTATTAAAATTATTTAAACTTTACCCACTAATTTAACTATAGCTAAAGGAATAGTTCAAAATTTCCAAATCAACTTCACCGAATAAATAGCAAGGGCTCGGGGCAACTATCGGGAGGGGTAAAATGATAATTTTGTGAAAGTTTCCAAAAATGACCTTTCGGGTCATTACAGTAACATTCTTTAATTATATGTATTAGCCTCATATCAACAAGTCATAACCCTCAAGGATGTTCCAATTGGGGTAGATGTATATAATTAAATGAGATGACATATTTTATGTAGTTAACATAACTATAGCTAATAGGCATTTGTGGACATGCACACAACTTTTTTTCTCAAAATCTGAACCAAAGATATCTAATATGAATATTTTATCATGTGTTTAGGTGTTCAATTGGAACATGTCGTAGTTCGAGTGTCAAAATAAAATTTACTGGAAAATTTAATAAGTTATTAATATATTAAGTCAAGCAATGAATTTATCTTATTAAATAATAATAAAATACCTTTTTTTTCTAACACACGACAACATTTCTATTTAATTTTTTTGTATATCAAAAAATAATAAAACTTCGCGTAAATATATGTTAATGTTGTCTATCTTAGAGATGAAAATGAAATTTATTGGAATAATATTTTAACTTTGTTAGCATGATAAATATTAGTTATAAATTTTTTATCGTGGTTAGATGATACATACTTAAAAGTATTTGGGTCACTTATGTTTCCAGTGAAAAATCATTACATGTAGTTTCAAATTATAAGTTATGTTTGTAAGTTTTCTATCTTGATTTAATTGATAAAGTCTTTTAATATAGTTTTCTTTAAATGACTTATAGTTACATATAAAATAAGTTTGAAAGAAAAATTATTGGACGAAATAAAAAAAATATTACTATTACATTTGATTGAAGATAAAGCTTGTGAAAATTTAAATTTATCAATATAGTATGTTCATGACATTTAGTGAAGCTTGAATGATAATTAGGGTCCACAAATATGAATGAAACTGATAATAACATGACATTTTAAATTTATAATGGACAATAAAATTGAAATAATATAAAGAGAATGGACCCATGCATATTACACGTGTCTAGAGGCAATTGGTAAGGAAATAAGATAAGATCAAGTACATAGTACAATTTGTATTGCTCATTGTACAGCTCTTCATAGCCATGGTCGTCCTTCCATGGCTCTTCTATATAATAGAAACTAGTAAGAATAGCCCGGGCCCAACAATGTAAAGGTTATTAAAATATTTGTTTCGGTTGATCTACACCAAGTAGAAGCATTGGTTGAGTTGAGTATGTCTCGGTTGATCTGCATCAAGTAGAAAATAGAGCTATAAGGAGAATTGGTGAAACTATGCGTCGATAAAGTTCATAAAGGCAAAATTAGAAAGAATCAACGGAAGACTGTACCTGGCAATTGAATGAGCAATTTTACATAGTTTGAACTCTTGGCTATATTTGGCCTTACATTTGGCTAACTGTAACCTGTGAAGATGTAATTCGGAACAAGTTAGTGTTTCTTTAGTTATCACATGAAACTTTTTAATATGTAAAAGTATTTTCGCGACAAATGATATATATCAACTAAAGTGAACGGCATCCCACTCCTTAGGATTTCACTTGAAATGCCAAGTTTTTTGATATTTTTTTAGCAGTCTTGCAAGTTCCCAAAAAAAAAAATTGCACTGCTACACCATATGGGGAAAAAAAGGCACAGAGAATTTGTGCATATCCTTAAGCACAAATAGGTCATAATTATTGTCGAAGTACATGGCAACCTCTGCCTATGCTTCTATTGTTGAAGCACTGTTATCAGTAAGAAAAAAGCAACAATGGACGACGAAAATCCAATGGAATTTTGATCAAATTGTAACTTCAATTGCCTTGGCACTGGAGAATCACTATAGAGTAGACAAAACATAGGCACTTCCGGCCTGATGTCGAATCACAACTTCAATTGCTTCTGCTGTTGATTGATATACATGAGGCCAGAAAACAATCATCAAAGATAAATCTTTGCCATAGATATATCCAATTCATGATACAATATACACTTTTAACAAAAGGATGATAAAAGTGTGTTACCTCTAGAAGTCCTTTGCCTGTGGTCATATCTACACTAATAGCAGTTGCAAAACAAACTCTTGCAGATCGACCAAGTCATATGTTCAAATTACTTATGAAAGTGATGCTGCTCTACTTGGCATAACTTTTATCTGAGAGAAGCTATTTTATCATTGTAAATACAGAGGATCAGTTCCTAACAATTAACATAGGCACTCACAAATTTTAAATGAATAGCATAACAAAACCATTGACTAAGCATTAGGCTTTAAAACGAGGATTAAACATTACTTGCATTCTTCCCAATGTTCTATTGAGGTGTGAGCGAATTAAGGTTTTAATTAATTTGAATAATACTGAGAGTAAAATATAATTGATCAAGGCTAGAGCTATCTTTCTAAATAGGTACGTACTTGAGGGTTAGTTGAAAATTAATATGTGGAATCCTAAAATTCTGTGACCATTATGCTTGCAAAGAGTTCCTTACTGAAAATGTTTTTATAACTATGTATCTGCTATCTATCTGACCCAACTAATTCAGATTCGTAGCCCATAAGATCCATTTATAAAATTTCGATCTTTACCAAGAAGTTCTCTATTCCCAAGATTTTAAATTTTCTATTGGCTTTTAAAAAATAGAATAAGAAGTACTATGTCCGCTATGAGAAGTGAAAAAAGATCATATTTGATAGTTGAATTGTACTTTTTTTATGCATGGCGTAACCGCACACGACACATCTTGTAAGTCTTTGTGATTCCAATAGCAACACATGTTACCTCTATCTTCTGCTTGGGACCTACTAAATTTTTTAAAGATTATTTGGTATAAGCCAATCTTTATATTTAGTGAGAGCCAATTTGATACGCGCTAGGAAAAGTAGCCCTGTACATTAAGAAAGAATAATGTTCTCTATAAGTGTCGACTCAAAGAAAAAGGGAAGGGAAGGAGAAAATGAGTTTTCTCCATCCCAATTCAGGCATGACCCATCCTAGTTCCAGCTTGGTTTCAAGTTTGTCCAATTAAAACTCAAAAACATATGCAGCCCCGATGAACCAAGTTCAGTATTTAAGTGGAAACAGATAAAAAGGTAAGGCAAACCATTATTGTCATAGAGCATTGAAGTAGTAAACTATATTATTCATCGAGTTTCAAAGCTGAATACTCGATATCAAGAAAAGACAAGAGAAATAAACAATACAAAACCAACCCCTTGGGAATGCTTTATATACACTATAAAGGCTATGTATAAGACACTCTGTACGTAAAGCAAATGCAAAATTACACAAAATTTCAATACTTAAGTGTGGTTTTGTACACAAAATGGAGTTCCTATACTATCTGCATTTTTACAAACATAGAAAATGGAGCTACCAAATCATTATAAACTGACCCTAAAATAAAAAATTAAAAAAAGACTCTTGTCTTAGAAATACAAATAAGCAAGTTCCAAAATCCATAAAAGTTCAAAGTTAAGACAGAGAGGATTTAAAAAGATGGAAAAACTCTAGATGCCCCACATGCAACCATTTTCATATTTTGGAGGATTCAAGTCTCATTTATTCATTTTCTTTATTTCTTTTCAAAGCTTTTTCTTTCTTTAAGACTTTCCATCCATCCCTTAATTTCTCTCCTTTTTTTTTCTTTTTTCTTATATCAAGCCCTCAGTGGTAAGCATCCCTTCAATGAATTTCTCATAACACCCCCAACTTAGGCTTTTAGCCTCAACTTTCACAACCTCAAGATCAAGGAGGTAAGGTTTCAAAAGAGAGTTACTTTTTCAAAAAGGATAAGGCTTGTAATGTGGTTGCCAATAAAAATAATTTGGCTCAAAGGGGACAACTCACCGCACATGGCCTGCAAATCAATCAAGATGGTTCAAAATCTTACTTCCTTTTCAAAATACAAGTAGCATTGAACATTTTAACCGCTAATGAATCAATAGTCACAAAAAGAGTTGTAAGAGTTATCACAAAATCATTCATAACATGCTCAACCTTTTAAAATCGGAGAGGTATGCTCAACACTATTCACATGCATGACTAATGCTCTTAGTACTAACCAAGTCAAAACCTTCCCAAAAAGACGATTTTGCCCTTAAGAAAGCCGTCAACCAATCCATCATCAGGCAACCTCATGCATCTATTCGAGAACGACTACTCAAACATCGCCACAATCAACGCAAATCAAACACTCACAAGCAATCGACGATTTAACCTTAAGAAAGTCGTTACTCTCTATCCATCATCGGACATCGTCAATCCAAATCTTATTATCAAAACAAAAACAAAGAAGCTACAAACTACAAATCAAAAACTAAAATAGACCAATCCAGCACAATATCAACAGAAACATCCACAATATCAAAGCCAGAAAAGGGCACATCAATCCATAACAAAGAAAGAAAAGTACACCCGACAAGGGAACAATCACAGTATGCAGAAACAATCAACAAAAGGACACTACAAGAAAAAAGGTCATTAACGAGGAAAATATTAGTCGTAAAAGGTCCAAATCCAGTCGCTAAATGTCAATAATGACCGAAACAAATCCGGTCATCGCCAATCGTTAAAAGCTCCGACATTAAAAGTCAACTACCGAATTTCAATTTGATCATTGAAAGTACATTTAACGACAACATAAATTCCGATCGTTATGTCTTTTTTAGCGACCAAATTTTTCCTTAGTACATGTACCTTTAATAACCAAAATTCCTTTCATTAATTTTACGTTAGTTTGAATACCAATACTTTTAACGACAAAACTTTCCGTCATTAATGACCGTTTCATCATTTGATAAGTCATTTGTAAATGAGTTTTAAAGACCCCATTTTCATTTGATATTATATAAAATTTATACCAGTGAATAATATTAATTGTTTCATACATTGGAACACTAGAAAATATACTTAATAATTAAATTCGCATAAAGTTTCATTATTAATACAAAGAACTAATTAATTAAAGAAAGACGTCATATTCTAAGTTGTATGAAAAATAAGATATTGTCTTTAGACTACGTCCCTAATCAAAACTAAAAGAACTCTTGAACTTCAACTTGCTCGGTACTTTCTTGAATGGTAGATTCTTCATATTCAAATTCTTGATCTCTAAAAAAGGGTTTATGTCAGTTTAATTACAAAATAATAAACTCATAAAGAAGAAATATAAAACCTCAACATATTTACTAAAAAGGATGCAAACCATTAAAATTTCTAATAAAAGCACGTGAATTCTTACAATTCATTGAATTTAGCATGTGAATTCTTCTAATTCATTATCACTGGAAACTACAAACTTCAATAGAAACTTCAGCAGCTGCATCTTTCCACATTCCTCTTGTGGAATACATATCTGATAAAAGTACACACTATAATCCTTAAAGGGAGTCGTTCGTTCGGTGCAGCATGTGTACACGCTTCCAAGGAAAGCTTCTAGGAATCCATGAGCCTGTAGAGTTGTTCTCTATCAGATTCTCCCAACCATGGATGTGACTTCATAAATAAAAGAATAATAAACGATTTACAATCCACCCCACTATGTTTCAGTGATCATTCTTTTTAATTTCTTGATGCCCCCTGCACTGGTGGTGAGGTATACAATCACTAGACTGCTGCACCCAACTAGACATGCCCATACAAGAAAGCCACACTTATATCTAAGGTTTCTTGGGTCAACTTAAATAGGGTCTCCAAATTAAGTGCAAATTTCAGTAATCATAGCCTAGTGACAACATTTACTTCAGAGTACACGCAATTATCATAACATAAAAAAGAATAGCAAACTAAATTTACCTTTAGATAAATGTCAATTGCACGATAAAGGCCATCATCCAAGGGCCTTGGGTTTTCAGGAATAGAAGCAGCAAGAGTCTAAAACATGGGAAGCTTCAAGTTAATATCGGGGGCAACCTCAGCAAGATGATGTCCATCGACTAGTTTTGCCACCATAGTTATTGGTGTCAGAGATGGTGAACTAATCAGTTGCTCATCATCAATGGAACAAGGCGATTCACCACTAGTTCCTTGATCAATAGCTAAGAAGTGCTCAAGAATCCTCTGTACGCAGTCAACATTATAAAGTGTCTCCATTGAGTAAGAGAAATTAGGCATTAAAAGATCTTCTAGAGTGGCCTGATCAAGCTGCATTCCTATCCTTTTCTCCAAGTTTGATATGCAAGACGGACTGGCTCGAAGAATCAAGGTTGTTTTAGTAGGCCAAAGATTAATTTAGTTCTGCATGGGAAGTAAATTATCCACCTCTTCAAGTAAAAGCTTTTGATCTTCTTCCGATAGCAAAGAACCTTAACCAACTGGTGCAAATCGGTTGGACTCATAAGAGGTCTACCACCTGTTTCGCCCAGGCAGGTACACTTTAGCATCATGACCGAGGGATCCAACAACAATTTCCTGTTTGACGCCTTGAGATTCCATAGCAGAAATTCGCCTGTTGTATACAGGTAAACTTAGAGTTGATGCATCCTCATACCACCAATCTGAAGTTGAATGTTTTAGCCTAGCTCCAGTGCTTATTCCATTCCATAGGATTCTCCCTCCAAGACTCTGCAAGGGGCCAACGTGCTCCATCATAGGCAAACCAAACAGATTGGGATAAGTACATGCCTTCACAGCTAATGAATCAATACCCCTTTTTGTTAGTTTGAGTTCTTCAGCATATAAGAGAACATCATCACAGATTTGGAGTGCCTTCACTGAGTCTTTCCTGCTAAGGAGAACTACCTGATTAAGAAAACCTCAGTCTATGATATCAGATTCCCCTCCCCATATTCTTCATTCATATCAAGATGCTCTGCGGCACATCGAAGGTATACAACATTTTCTGCTATAAGCTCTAGTTTAACCCCATAACAAAATTTAGCTACTAAGTTCAAATGTTTTAGCACCACCAGGGATGTTAGTGAGTTTAGTAACAGAGCCCTTCAAATGCTTTAACAATCAGATTTTCCATAACCCCACTTCTAGAAAGCAATGGGAACTACAATAATTCGTTGGAAAACATTAAAAATGAGACAAATCTAAAAGTTCTATTATCTTCCTTGCAATCTAACATCAAATTAGATCTTTCCAGCTTTAAGGAACTTCATATAGTCAAACTAATTTGAATTGTGCTCGGGGACGATTTACAGAGTTTTTTAAATGCAGAAGAGGTCAAAAGTTTGATAAAGTTGACATTCTTTTTCTCTTGGAACTTACCATTGGTTGAAAGCATAAAAGCTAGATTGAAGAGACTAAAGTAGAGAGCAATAGGTGATAAGGTGAAACAGTATCACTTCTGCCTAATTTTGTCAAATTTAGAAGCAAAAAGCATATCGGGAGTACCAAAAAGAAACGATGAAGAAAGAATAACTATTTTTTCCCTTACATCAGATAGTTAACAAGCATGACTAAGCTATTCTTGAGAGAAACCCAAGAGCTGCGAGAACTATTAATAGCAGAAATCTAAGCCAAACGGAAGGACATTTGAAAAGACTATTTCATGAAACATCTTTCATATGCAGAAGAAAGAGAAGTGCCAATATGGCAGTTGGTCTATACACCACTAGATCAATCAATTCTTGCAGAGAACTTTACCTTGTGGAGATGGAAAGTCATTTCCCCAACTTCAACAACAATGTCTCACTTATGAGGCCAGTTGTGCAGAACCTACAAACATACCAACAAAAGGCAGGTTGTAAAATTTGAAAAGTTATCTACCCCCTGAGCCCTAAACATGCGCCAGGGCAAATACTTACCAGACTGGATTGTGTGAATCATAGAATATACGGGAAGAAGATCTTGATACCTACATCTCATTGTCTTATTATGCAGGCTTCTTAGGGGCTACATGGTTGGTATGCGACACACTTCTTTTTTATGGAAAAAACTCTAATCTAACTTACATGCCTTGGCTAATACAATGATACTTGTGGTCAAAAGTATTTGAGTAAATCATAGGGTGCTTTTTTCTTGTTTTCCGTCCGATTTCCAGTTTTTATTTGTTACCCCATGATAGTTACTGTTTAATGCTCTTCCTTAACTTTCAAATGTAAGAGTATTGGTAGAAAAATTTTAATATTTTAACAACAACTGTAAATATATTTTCAGAATTAAACTGAGATGAACCCCAATCACAGGTTAGAAGCAGCTACTCATATTTCAACATAGATGTTAGCAGGAGCTTAAGCAGTAGCCATCAATAATTGTTAGAAGCAACTAAGGCAACAACAATAAGTGCATTACTTCTGTCATACGTTGAAGTAGGCAAGCAGTGTCCTTTGTATGCACTAAGCAGATAATACAAGACTATTGTAAAGGGAATTTGCAGTAAATTGTTCATCCGAGTACAGAAGGTGTATGTGCATTCCTCAATTCTAAAACGCAAATGCAACAATCACTCCACAACTAATTCTTCATAGTTTTTATGGAATTTCTTAAAGAAAGAAAAAGGAGAGAGCAACCCAAAATTTTAACTAATTATCGATCTGTACAATTGAAGTTGAGTTTTAAACAATTGGAATCTTTTATCCATTTGAACTACTGCCACTTTTGCTTCCGAGATATACCAGTTTTAATATTTTACCATTTTGAATGTTTTCTCATGAAAAAATAAAGAAAAAAAATAGAACCAAGTGAATAGAATATGTCATACCTATTAGATATGTGAGTATTTACCTGTGAAATGTGAAATTGGTGTATGGCTTCTTGGATAGTAACTGCAGTGGAAGGCAAAAATTTGAATAATACCTTGACTAGAACAGTCAGATCAGAACCATGAACACCAAAATATGCCCCAAAGATCAATCAGAACTCACCCATATCATGTGACAAAGAAAAGGGGACAATGAGCATTAATTTGGGCGAGGTTTTCTTTAATTAGTTATCGGGGGCATGGGGGAAGTGGTAAGGGGTGGGTCGAGGATTTGGGGATAAAGAGGGAGAGAAAATATGGAGGTTTTTTATTATTAAAAAGTTTTATCTTTAACCACCGGATCCTATATCTTTTAACAATGGAATATTATTCCCTTGTTAATATTAAACTAAAAATTAACATTAACGACAGAATTTGTTTTCGGCCACTATTAATACACTTATAGTGTGAGTACAAAGGAGGCACCACCAACTGAAAATGAGATTGTGTCCTCACAGTCCAAATATCAAAAGAGAATACGAGGGACTACCAAAGCAAAAGAATATTTGCACGTTTACTATACACAACAGGGAAAAGATTGAGAAGGCAAATGTCACTAGGAAGTAGTTTGATAGGAAAAAATGATCTTACAAAATAGTAATTGAGTATAAGATGAAACTAACCAAAACTGAGTATAATGCTGAAGTACTTGGTAGCCTCAGCAACATGCTTAAAGAGTGCCAAAGAACCTGTCAGAAAACTCAGCACCGATCATGCACTCGGCCTGCAAATTGATCAACATTTAAACAGTAAGTTTCAAGGGAGAGGTTCATGGTGGTAGGATACCGATAACAATAGAGCCTTAGTTCAAATTCCCAAAAAAATCACTTGTTTGAATACCTGAGAGAAGTGCAAAGACCTCCTTGAATGGTCAGGAAGACTGCATAATTCACCTTCTTCACTCGTGGATGGGAAGATAGATATTCATCAATTTTTTGTGCATTCTACAGCAAGATATTGAAATTATTTAGTTAGAACACTGTGATGATCCAGAATTTTATGTACCACCCTAACTTCTCTGCATAATAAAAGATGAAGATGCAGCAGTAAGCATACCATAATCATGAAAATCTTAGGGTCAAGAATAAAAGATTAACAAAGGCACAGGAAGGCATATATATTTCTAGAACAAGTGGCGGGACAACTAATTTCACCACCCAAAAAAGAGCAAATCAAATTAAACCAGTTGTTTTTCAACGCGAAGAGCAATTGATTTGATTCCTCTCAAACAAAGCCAACAACGAATGGCACTAACCATGTACCTTCAGCATTTTGTAGGATGTACACCTCCTTCGCCAAGCTGGTTAAGTAGGAAAATTTATAAGCAAATTATCAGGACACTTGAGATGTTCAAAGAGAAGCAAGGCATCATACATCATTTACGTTCAATACGCTATACATAACTAACTAAAGATTTTCAGATATAGACTTGTCAATGAATTGATTTCTTAAAGTTTACTTAACTTTATCATGTACCAACAACAACAAAAAGAATTCTTAAACTTCATGGTCAATTATAAGGGCGACCAATGCATTCAGGAAATAGAAGAAAAACCTTTCACCTCTGACAGCAAGTACACCACCATGAGATCACTATGAGCATATATGAACTTAGTAGTTGAATGCATCACAATATCTACAAAACCATGGGCAAGTAAGCTAACATCTGAAGCATGTTATTGGAGAGTATTCCAGTTAGTGGAACAAAAAGTATTTGCAAAATACCAGCTTTGAGCTCCAAAGGATGGGACAGGGACATAATATTGTTATCTACCAGCACAAGAGCCCCATGTGCATGAGCCATCTTGGCAATTTTCTCTAATAAATCATAAGAGACAACAGTATGAGACAAAAAATCACTATCTTTTGAAGATCAATCTATTACTATCTATCCGCAGTAAAAGCAAAAAATTATATGTGCATAATCTATATATGTCACTGTCAGTCAACCACACGAATATCACAAATTTGCTGATGAGGGTTGGTTGAACTTTTCAGCCAAACAAGCTTTGTCCATGGTTTAATCACAGAAGCAACCTCATCTAAGTTAGTGGTATCCACTCGCCTGTACAAATAGGATGACAATCAAGATTCTAATAACCTAATTGAAAACAAAGTTACACCGATAAAAGAGATACTAACTTCACCCAATCCCGGCTTTTCAAGATAACCAAATCATGTACTAAGCCCACTCCTTTCTATTATAGATCATATTGTTAGAATCCTAGGAATATGTAAATATAGTAGGTAGCTTGATTTCCTTCTAGATTTACTCTAGCTTGATTTGATATTGATTTGTATTGATTAGGTATTGATTTCCTTTCCTTTTTAGGACTTGTATACTTAGTTATTTAAACCCCAATTGCTTGTGGAAATAATCAAGTTGGGTTCTCTCTAACTCTTGTCTTCTCACATGGTATCAGAGCTTTCTTTAGTGAGAAAACAAGAATAATAAGAGAACAAATTGCTGAATTTTTTTTCCCAGCAAAACCTCCACCTCCACTGTTCTGCGATTTCGACACTCTCCAGGGGTATTGTGCATTTACCAGTACCACCATTACGATCGGAATCCTCGCAGCATGTAGTGTTTTATTTTCAGCAACTTTTTCCGGCAAGACAGCAAGCAGTTATTTATTTTTGAACACAAATAGATCTGTTTTTCATGTCTCTCGGATCCGATATGTTTAGCCCTAAATTTGTGAGTTCCACCAACAAACCATGGCATCACCACAAAACCTTTGACAAGTAGTGCAAACTATTTATCTTGGTCCTCCTCTGTTCAATTATGGTGCGAGGGACAAGGTGCTTAGGATCACTTGGTTACATAGGCGAAGGATATTGCTGAAAAAGATAGGGGAGAATGGGAGAAGATTGATGCTCAATTGTGTAGTCTGTTATGGAAATTTATTGATTCAAAGTTGATGCTATTGTTTTGACCATTCCAAACTTGCTTCTTAGTTTGGGAAAAGGCTCGTGAGCTATACACAAATGACATATCTCACTTTTATAATGTGATTTCTCGGTTGACTAACCTTAAAAAGCAGGATTTGGATGTTAACTTATCTTGGAGAGGTTCATGCGGTTATGGAGCTATTTAATGAGTTAATGCCCGCTATTCCAAATGTTAAAAACCAATTAGAGAAACGTCAAAAGATGTTTCTAGTTGTTAAACTTGCTGGACTTCCAACTGCAAGTACACCAACCATGAGATCATTATGAGTGGATATGAACTTAGTAGTTGAATGCATCACAATATCTACAAAACCAAGGACAAGTAAGCTAACATCCAATGCATGTTATTGGAGAGTATTCCAGTTAGCAGAACAAAAAGTATTTGCAAAATACCTGCTCCGAGGTCCAAAGGATGTGACAGTACAAGGACATAATGTTGTTATCTACCAGCAAAAGAGCCCCATGTGTATGAGCCATCTTGGCAATTTTCTATAATAAATCAGAAGAGACAACAGTATGAGACAAAAAAATCATTATCTTTTAGAGATCAATCTATTACATGTATGAAAGTACAACCCTATAAACAAAGGGACAAACATAGAGAACAAGTCGAAGAAACAATGACCACAATCTTGCTGAACCTCTTTTATTTATATATTACAACCAATGCAGTACTAATAAGTGATAAACTCACCTTCCTTGAGTTCTCTCAATCTGAGCTTGGACAAAGAATGCGTATGAGTCAGAGAGCATCCTAAAAAGTTTTGACTTGCTTGCTGCGGCAGATGGGTCATACATCCATGCTTTATATATCCACAATTCAGCATCCCATAATTGGTGTAGCTTCAAATGAGCTTCCTCTTGACATGCAAATAGCTGTGAATTCAATATCAAAAATTCAGTACCAGCACTTGAATTTTCATTCACCTATTCGTCATAGAACGTGAACACTAGAGATGCTTTACTTGAGAAGATGCCTGAGCTCCAGAAGTAGTTGCTGCCTCAGCTTCTTTTAACATAAGCATCCAATCTCCAAGTCATCGGGCGTCAGTGCATTTGCTGATATGTTTTGCCACTGCTTGCAACATCTGCAACGTGGCTTGATCTGGCTTATGACCCAGGAAAAACAAGTGCTTTCATGCATTTTCAATCTGTCCCAAACTTTAAGTTTTACGGGAATGAGTTGCACTCATAGTCTAGAAAAAATAACTACAAACTGTGAAGAAATGAAGAGGTTTGATAATAGAATTGATGGTGGTGGCTACCAACAAAGAGGGGAAAGGAAAGAAAGAGAAAAAACATAACTTCTCCGAGCACAATAGAACTAAAAGAACAAAAAATACCCCTGCTACAGAAAATAGTTCTGCTGCCAAAACACACTGAATTCAAAACCAACTTCGAAAAGCAAGAGAAATGAAAATATAAAACATAGCTTTGAACTAGGATGGCTCCACCTAAGTTAGATAGTTCTTTTGCCATTTTTGACTTGCATGCTGCGGCAGATGGGTCATACATCCTCGCTTTATATATCCACAATTCAGCATCCCTTAATTGGTGTAGCTTCAAATGAGCTTCCTCTTGAGATGAAAATAGCTGTGAATTCAATAACAGCAATTCAGTACCAGCACTTGAATTTTCATTCACCTATTCATCACAGAACGTGACCACTATAGATGCTTTACCTGAGAAGATGCCTGAGCTCCAGAAGTAGTTGCTGCCTCAGGTTCTTTTAACATAGTCGTCCAATCTCTAATCTCCGGGCATCTGTGCATTTGCTGATATGTTTCGCCACTGCTTGCAACCTCTGCAATGTGGCTTGATCTGGTTTATGACCTAGTAAAAACAAATGCTTTCATGCATTTTCAACCTGTCCCAAACTGTAAGTTTTACAGAAATGAGATTGCGCTCATAGTCTAGAAAAAATAATTACAAACTCTGAAGAAATGAAGAGGTTTGATAATAGAATTGATGGTGGAGGCTACCAAAAAAGAGGGGAAAGGAATGAAAAGGAAAAAACATAACTTCTCCGAGCACAATCGAACTAAAAGAACAAAAAATACCCTTGTTACAGAAAATAATTCTGCTACCAAAACACACTGCACTTCAAAACCAACTTCGAATAGCAAGAGAAATGACAATATAAAACATAGCTTTGAACTAGGATGGCTCCACCTAAGTTAGATAGTTCTTTTGCCAACCATTACAAATGGCACAGTCCACCAATCCACAAAGCAAAGCAAAATAAAGTACGAGAAAATATAAAATGTGAAAGGGGAAACAACAATAACATGTATGAAAGTATAGCCCTATAAACAAAGGGACAAACATAGCGAACAAGTCGAAGAAACAATGACCACAAACATCCAAACAAACAAAAACATCAAATTTAAATTCTCCAAGGCAATTAGATCTAGTTGATGGTAAAGTGCATCCCGTTGGCCCCACCCCTAATCTGCCAAGTTTCTCCTGTCATAGTGCCATGTCCCAAAAACAACGACTACTACTACGCTCCGGTCCCAAACAAGTTGGGTTCGTATATATGAATCATATCCGATCATGTTCCCATGCCATAGTACCATCCCTATTGATTTCCTTGCTCAAACAATTTGTCTAAGACTTGAAGATAACTTATACTTTCTTTTGGTCAGCTTATCAAAATTCATGTACCTGGAATGTTTATGCATTTATTTCCTATAATGTGTATAATAATGTCACGCCCCCAATCGCAAGGGACGAACAAGGGTCCATATGAGTTCCTTCTTAATTGAAGCATTTAAATATTGCATGATGTTGCAGAATGATTCTTCCTTCAAGTTCTGGCTAGATAACTTGCCAAGGATAGCTGGAAATAGGTTATAAACTGGATTGTACCCTGTAAACACTAAGTGTAAAGGAAAAAAAATAGTATTATGTGATGTGTGTACACACAGAAACACGCCATAACATATGAAAGAAGCTCAATAGTAGAAAGACTAGAAAGAGATTAGATAGATAAACTTCTTTATTAGCAACTGATGAAAGAAAAGTTGGGTAAATATACTACCTTTCTCTGACAACTCATGAAAGAAAGTTTGGCAAGATATGAAATTCTTTCATCTTCATCTACAAAACAGATGGCCATTTCATTTATATAAACTTTCACCTAATAATGATACACGCAAATCAAGATGATAAAATTCTACCACATGAAAGCTAAGTATAAATGTTTGATAATCCAGCCAAACCTTCATCATGTCATTCAGTATCAGATGAGAAAGAACCAATATAGCATTCTTCCGCACAGAAACTGATGCATCTCTTAATCGTGCATACATATGCTCTTTCCATGGATCTAACATATTAGGAAATCAAACCGTCAGATCTCCAAGAGCAACCGTGCAATTAGATCGAACTGTTTCAGATGGTGCATTCCCCACAATAGTGAAAAGAAGCTGGAGATTTGCATCACTAGGAAGTAATATAGACACATGTTTAGAATTTTTACAAAAATCTTAAGTAATTGATAACGCTATAATTACCCTCAAAACAACTTAAACTAGTAGCGGTCGTCGTCACTAAAAATACCCAACTAAGAGTTGGGGTCGAACACAAGAGGCTCTTATTTCAAGACATACCACAAATCAATTTTCCTTTCTCAATTAAGCACAAAGGTAATGGCTTCGGTTGGTACTAACAAATAGTCCACGTGCAAACTTTTCACAAAAGAAATCCTCTCATTCTCATGAAACATTTTCAAAAACCAAGAATCATTTAAGTGACAACAACTCAAACTCAAGAAATGACTCAACTCATTAAATCTTTCACATGCTCACTTGACTCAATTAGGAATTTTCAAAATCACCACTTCTTCTACTTACATGCCCTCACAAGAAAGAAGTGTCTCAAAACCACACACATATAAACAAGACAAGCGACATAGATGCAACACTCACACTCACAAAGAATCATCTCATGCACACAAATGTCACACCATAGGCTTGCCCATATTTTCAATCAACATTGACTCAACTCCATATTTGGTTAGAAATCTCAAAGAACTTTATTAAGCTTGTAATATAGGCTTAGGGAAGGTTAGGACATCATTTAGATATAAGTGAATACACCCTCCTTGAACACTAAACAACAACTCATCATTTCCAAATTTCTCCATTTTTCAAACCCACGCACATTCCACACTATTTTTCATATTTCTTTTCTTATTTCCACTCTAGACGCCCCACATGCAACCATTTTCAACTTTTGGAGGATTCAAGCTCATTTATTCATTTTCTTTCATTCTTTTTCAAAGCTTTTTCTTTCTTTAAGACTTTCCATCCATCCCTCAATTTCTCTCTTCTTTTTTTTCATTTCTTTTATATCAAGCCCTCATGTGGTAAGCATCCCTTCAATGAATTTCCCATAACACCCCCAACTTAGGCTTTTTGCCTCAACTTTCACAACCTCAAGTTCAAGGAGGGAAGGGTTCAGAAGAGGGTTACTTTTTCAAAAAGAATAAGGCTTGTTATGTGGTTGCCGATAAAAAGGATTTGGCTCAAAAGGGACAACTAAGGATCTATTTAGTGCAAAGGTGGGATTTTTAGGCCAAGTGGACTTCTAGAACATCAAAGAAAGCCTAAGATCATTTCTCAAACCAAACTCAATCAAGACCAACATTTCAATACCAACAAGGCTAGTTCTAGGTGATAAAAGCGAACACAAGGCAGAACACAAGTGGACTTCAAGAACATCAAAGAAAGCCTAAGATCATTTCTCAAAGCAAACTCAATCAAGACCAACATTTCAAGACCAACAAGGCTAGTTCTAGGTGACAAAAGCGAACACAAGGCATTATTCAACAACTCACCACACATGACATGCAAATCAATCAAGATAGTTCAAAATCTTACTTCCTTTTCAAAATACAAGTAGCATTGAACATTTTAACCGCTAAGGAATCAAAAGTCACAAAAGGAGTTGTAAGAGTTGTCACAAAATCATTCATAACATGCTCCACCTTTTAAAAACGGAGTGGTATGCTCAACACTATTCACATCCATGACTATGCTCTTAGTACCAACCAAGTCAAAACCTTCCCAAAATGGCGATGATTTTGACGTTAAGATAGCCTCAACCATCCATTCCATCATTAGGCAACCTCATGCATCTATTCGGGAACGGCTACTCAAACTTCGCCACAATCAATGCCAATCAAACACTCATAAACAATCGACGATTTAACCTTAAGAAAGTCATCACTCTCTATCCATCATCACGCATCGTCAATCAAAATCTTATTATTTAAACAAAAACAAAGAAGCTACAAACTACAAATCAAAAACTAAAATAGACAAATCCAACACAATATCATAAGAAAACATCAACAATATCAAAGCCCGACAAGGGCACACCAATCCATAACAATGAAAGAAAAGTACGCCCGACAAGGGCACAATCACAGTTTATTAACAAACTGAGTACAAGGTAGGCACCCCCAATTGAAAATAAGACTGTGTCCTCACAGTCCATATATCAAAAGAGAATACGAGTGACTACCAAAGCAAAAGAATATTTGCACGTTTACTATAATCATCCGGGAAAAGATTGAGAAGGTATATGTCACTAGGAAGTAGTTTGAGAAAAAAAAAATCTTTTAAAATAGTAATTGAGCATAAGATGAAACTAACCAAAACTGACTATAATGCTGAAGTACTTGGTAGCCTTAGCAACATGCTTAAAGAGTGCCAAAGAACCTGTCAAAAAACTCAGCACCGATCCTGCACCGCCTGCAACCTGATCAACATTTAAACAGTAAGTTTCAAGAGAGAGCTTTAAGGTGGCAGGATACCGACAACCATAGAGCCTTAGTTAAAATTCCAAGACAAATCAGTTCTTTGAATACCTGAGAGAAGTGCAAAGACCTCCCTAGATGGTCAGAAAGACCTACATAATTGACCTTCTTCAATCGTGGATGGGAAGATAAATATTCAGCAATTTTTTGTGCATTCTCCTACAAGATATTGAAAGTATTTAGTTAAAACATTGTGATGTTCCAGAATTTTAAGAACCACCCTAACTTCTCTGCACAATATAAAGATGAAGATGTAGCAATATGCATGCCATAATCATGAAAATCTATAGGGTCAAGAATAATAAATTAAAGGGATATATGTTTCTAGAAGGAGTGGTGGGACAACTAATTTCACCACCAAAAAAAAGCAAATAAAATTAAACCAGTTGTTTTACAACGCGAAGAGATTGTTTTGATTCCTCTCAAACAAAGCCATCAATCGAATGGGGCTAACTCTGCACCTTCAGCATTTTGTAGGAAGTACACCTTCTTTGCCAAGCTAGTTAAATAGAAAAATTTATAAGCAAATTATCATAAGGACACTTGAGATGTTCAAAGAGAAACAAGGCATCAGACATCATTTACGTTCAATACGCTATACATAACTAACTAAAGATTTTCAGATATAGACTTGTCAATGAACTAAATTCTTAAACTTTACTTAACTTTATCAAGTATGAACAACAAATAAAAGAATTCTTAAACTTCATGGTCAATTATAAGGGCAGCCAGTGCATTTCGGAAAAGAATTTCAGTTTCACGAAGTATTGCACAAATTTGTGCATTGCAGGGTCTATAGGGTGCTGCATAGAGAGGACTTCTTGTACACACCTCAATCCATATGGAAGGAATCCATTTTTGACTTACATACAACCCTGAGTAAGTATATTGAGATTGTGGGAAGGCTCATCCTCGGGCCTCAGTGAAGGCCCTTATTCAAAGTAAGGAATTATTGGAGTTGCGAAACTATCGTCTATCATCATTTACATCCTTTTAATCAAGTCCAAAGAAAATAGAAATCTTATTTTTAAAAGAACTGGAAGAGGAAAAGGAAGCATGATATCAACATTTGCTACCTATTGTTGAACAGTTCTAGAGATTCACTATGAGTAGGGTAAGTGATTCATTGCAAGAGAAACAAGTAATGGGTATACTTACAAACTCACATTCACTACAGTCAAGCTCCTAAAGTCATAATTGGCTTAGGCCACCAAAAAAGACCCAAGAAAACTAAGAATATACAACTATAAGATAACAATAAATCAAATTATGAAACGTATGCTAAATACAGGAAACACCTTTCTCCTCTAATTGCAAGTACACTAGCCATGAGATCACTATGACCGGAATAGAACTTAGTAGTTGAATGCATCACAATATCTACAAAACCAAGGACAAGTAAGCTACCATCCGATGCATGTTATTGGAGAGTATTCCAGTTAGCGGAACAAAAAGTATTTGCAAAATATCTGCTCTGAGCTCCAAAGGATGGGAGAGTACTAGGACATAATGTTGTTATCTACCAGCACAAGAGCCCCATGTGTATGAGCCATCTTGGCAATTTTCTGTAATAGATGAGACAAAAAAATCATTATCTTTTACAGATCAATCAATTACATGTATGAAAGTACAGCCCTATAAACAAAGGGACAAACATAGAGAACAAGTCGAAGAAACAATGACAACAATCTTGCTGAACCTCTTTTATTTCTATATTACAACCTATGCAGTACTAATAAGTGATTAAACTCACCTTCCTTGAGCTCTCTCAATCTGAGCTTGGACAAAAAATGTGTATGCGTCAGAGAGCAACAAAAAAAGTTTTGACTTGCATGCTGCGGCAGATGGGTCATACATCCTAGCTTTATATATCCACAATTCAGCATCCCTTAATTGGTGTAGCTTAAATGAGCTACCTCTTGAAATGCAAATAGCTGTGAATTCAATATCAGCAATTCAGTACCAGCACTTGAATTTTCATTCACCTATACGTCACAGAACGTGACCACTAGAGATGCTTTATTTGAGAAGATGCCTGAGCTCTAGAAGTAGTTGCTGCCTCAGCTTCTTTTAACATAGTCGTCCAATCTCCAAGTCTCTGGGCGTCAGTGCATTTGCTGATATGTTTCACCACTGCTTGCAACCCCTGCAACGTGGCTTGATCTGGTTTATGACCCAAGAAAAATAAGTGCTTCCTTACATTTTCAACCTATCCTAAATTGTAAGTTTTTTACAGGAATGAGATTGCGCTCATAGTTCGAGACAAAATAATTACAAACTGTGAAGAAATGAAGAGGTTTGATAATAGAATTGATGGTGGAGGCTACCAACAAAGAGGGGAAAGGAAAGAAAGGGAAAAAACATAACTTCTCCGAGCACCATCGAACTAAAAGAACAAAAAATACCCTTGTTACAGAAAATAGTTCTGCTGCCAAAACACATTGCACTTCAAAACCAACTTCGAATAGCAAGAGAAATGACAATATAAAACATAGCTTTGAACTTGGATGGCTCCACCTAAGTTAGATAGTTCTTTTGCCAACCATTACTAATGACACAGTCCACCAAGCCACAAAGCAAAGCAAAATAGATTACAAGGAAATATAAAATGTGAAAGGGGAAACAACAATAACATGTATGAAAGTACATCCCTATAAACAAAAGGACAAACATAGCGAACAAGTCGAAGAAACAATGACCACAAACATCCAAACAGACAAAACATCAAATTCAAATTCTCCAAGGCAATCAGATCTAGTTAATGGTAAAGTGCATCCCGTTGGCCCCACCCCTAATCTGCCAAGCTTTTCTTATAATAGTGCCATGTACCAAAAACAATAACTACTATTACGCTCCGGTCCCAAACAAGTTGGGTTCGTATATATATCAACAAATAATACACCCAATTAATATCACAAACTGTAATACCCCAGCTTTCCAAGGAATAAAAATGCAGAATTTACATGTAGGCAGTGACCTACGGAGACCACTTACGGGCCGTAATCAGGTTGTTGGGCCGTAATCAGATTGACGGGTCGTAGGTGAGGATCCGTCAATGGCTATGTCAATTTCAGTAATTCTCAGTCTCTAAAGTGTGATCTACGGAGTAGCAGGATAGATCGTGAGTCAGTTGAAGGTCCGTAGAAAGTAACCGTAGGTGTCCCCCAGACTTGGTTAAATTCTTGAACCTCAGGTTGTGATCCACGGTTGAGGTGTACGGTCCGATATGGACCTACCAAACTTAGATTGAAGTCGTCGTTGCAGGGTACCCAGATACAAACTCTCTAAATCTTTTGACGGTTCAACAGGACGGTCCATCAATGGATGTACAGACCATAGGTCCTGACCGTAAATGGGCCCCGACAGTTTTTAATTAAGGTCTTTTTGGTCTTTTCCCAAGTTAATTCCCTAATTAACTAAGTCGGTTTTACCCTTAATGAAGGTCCTATATATAGTTCTCTATACCTAAATCACTTCATTCTAACTCATTTCCTAAATTCACCTCTCAAATATTTCTCTCTCTAAACGAAATCCTCTCTAGCTCAAGGAAGAAGAAGAAGCTAAGTCCTCCATTGAAGATCACCCAATTTTCCTCCAATTTCTAGTGGGCTTTGCTAAGGTATGATGGTATTGACCAATGGAGTTGTTTCCTCCATTAGGCCCTCCCTTTTCTTCAAGAATTTCAAGGTTCAATTCCCTTCAAGTAAGCTAGGGTTTGATCAATTGTTATGGGTTCTTCAATTATGAGTTCAAATACTGATTTAATGCTTTGTAGTGCACAATCTAGCATGGGTAAAGTAATGTAGTGCACGATATAGCGTGAATATTATTGCATGAACCCCCATGATCCCAAGTAAATTCTCCCCAATTTGATAATCTGTCTTGATTGTTGGGCTGAGATATGAATTGATAAAATCGATGGATCATCTATAAAATTGAGCTTGAATTGAGTATGAATTGGGGTTAATTGCATGAATTTAGCATGTTCAAGTAAAAAGCATGATTTTCCTCTTTTATGTGGGTTACTTCAAGTATGACTAAATTGTCTTGATTATGATTCTTAAGAGCTAGCTTGCATTGAATTGCATAGTTTAAAATAAAGGTAATATGAACCCATTAACTATGAAGAAAAAGCATGATAGAATCATGAAGAAAGATGTTTATAGAATCAAGCATGTTTTATATGAAATCTATGATATGTTGATGTTGAGTCTTGAAAGGGTTTTCTCATATAATGCTCAACCTAAGCTTGTGAAAGGTTTTCTCACATGTAAAGGATTCATAACTTGTTAAAAGGTTTGCTTAACTAAAATTGAATCAAGAGCTTAAAAAAGCTATTCTAGGGGTGTAAGCTTGGACAAGTCCATGAAAGAAGAAACACTCAATGAAGTAAGCTTGGACTAGTCCATGATATGTGAAGTCATGTTTAGCTTGGATTGGCAACCCCAGTTGTGCCTTTCCGTGGATATCAATATTTATGATTGTACAATGGGAATTATGCATAGAACCGAGTGGACGGGTGACAAGTCCCCATATGTCCTATGCCTATGTGCCCCCATAAGTGGTCTTTAACAGGCCCATATTATATCAGCTTAGCTAATGGATCCACGTAGGCTATGGTTCAGGATTCTACCTTGGCAAGTAGAATGGCCCTTTTTCGGTGTAGGGCAGACACCGAATTCCATGGTCTACAGATTGGTTTCAGGATTTTCCCACACTTCAGCTTGCACAATGGTGCATGGGTTACTAAAAGTAAAGTAAAGAAAAGAAGATTAAAAGAAAGATGATTTAGCTTGCTTTGGCCATGGTTTATGCTTTATGCTATTTGCTTATATGCCTTATAATGTTTAGCTTAGCTAATTGCATGTCATGTTTATATCTCAGTTTCTAGCATGTTTTATGAGTTTATATGCATGGCTATCATACTTAGTACTTTATTGTGCTAACGCATACTCTTGCTTGCATCAACTTCTTTGGTGTAGGACGTGGCAGTTCTCCTACTCGTAGCTAGAGCATTGACTTAGAGTTGAGAAGAAGACTTGGTGAGTCCTCATCCATCCGAGGACATAGCCTTGTTGGATTTTACTTTGATGTCTTTCCTTATGTTGGATATTGTATTGGGCTGCGTCCCAATCACTTTTATTCGTATTCTATGATACTAGAAGGCTTTGAGACATGAGTTGTAGACTTCCGCTGTTTTGAGTAAAGCTTTGATATAAAATGCTCTTTTGAACTCTTATTTCTCTATTATCCTGTATGTTTTGTATGCTAAGGGTAAGGCCTCTCGGGGTCTTGTACGCCGTGTTACATCTAGGGGCTACCCTGGGTCGCGACAAACTTTGCATTCAGAGCGCAAGGTTTTAGAAAGATTCTAGGATGTCTCATAAGCCGCATCGAGTAGAGTCTTGTACATGGGTGTGAAGCGCGCCACACTTATGAATGAGAGGCTACAAGATGTTTAGGAATCTTCACTTCTTTTGTTACTCTTGAGTCATGCCACAGAGTTTAACTCTATATCTCTCTCCTAATCACCTATCCTATGCAGTTCAGGATATGGCATCTCGAAGGGCCTACGCTACTAGGAATGCAAGAGAGAATGAAGGGCAGGAGCTCCTCCTCAAGCTCCACAAGCTCCGGCCGACCCTTTGGCTGAACAAGTGACCCCTGCAGAATTTAGGGCTGCTTTCCAAGCTTTGGCCCAAGTCATAACGCCCAAGCCAATAGAGAAGTGGTGATTCCTGTGAAGCCAGGTGTGGGTACGGTGGCGTCAAGGGTGAGAGACTTTACAAGGATGAATCCTCAAGAATTTCATGGCTCTAAGGTGGAAGAGGATCCTCAAGAGTTTATTGATGAAGTTTATAAAGTGTTGATGATAATGGGTGTGACCGGAAGAGAAGGCGGAGTTGGACGCTTATCAACTTAAAGGTGTTGCCCAAACTTGGTACAATCAATGGAAGAGTGAAGGGCTATTGATGAAGGTCCCATAGGATGGTAGAGGTTTAAGAGTGCTTTCCTTGATCGATTCTTCCCTCTTGAGAAGAGAGAGGCCAAGGTGCTTGAGTTTATTAATCTTCGTCAAGGGAGTATGAGTGTGAAAGAATATGCATTGAAGTTCACACAATTGGCTAGATATGCTCCATCCATAGTTGCCGACCCAAGGGCAAGAATGAGCAAATTTGTGTCGGGAGTGTCCGAAATGTTGGTGAAGGAGTGCCGCACCACCATGCTTGTGCATGACATGGATATTTCTAGCCTCATGGTTTATGCTGAAAAAATTGAAGAAGAAAAGCTTAAAGGGAGATCTAAAGAGACTAAGCGGGCTAGAACCGGAGATGGCAACTATTCTCATGCAAAATTCGATGGACGTGGTCATTCAAGATTTCGCCAAAGGTTCTCTCTAATCAAGGTTCTTCCAAGGCTCCCCCTAGGTCCAACAATGATAGGGTGCCAAACCCTAAGCCTCAAGGAGGGAATGGTGGTGGATCTTCTTTGCCTAGTTGTACTAGATGTGGGAGGAGGCATGAAGGCAAATGCCTAGCTAGTTCGGATGGTTGCTATACTTGTGGTAAGGCTGGTCACAAAATGAGAGATTGCCAATCTCTCTTGGCTAAAGGAAGAGAGGGTAAGCAAGCTGCCCCAAGTAGTTCGGGTTCAGGTGCTCCTAAGCAAAACAAATTTTATGCACTTCAGGCTCGTCATGAGCAAGAGAGCTCACCCGATGTGGTCACCGGTACATTGAAAGTTTTCCATTTTGATGTCTATGCCTTGTTAGATCCCGGTGCTACATTGTCCTTTGTGACGCCCTATGTGGCCATGCGGTTTTATATTGTACCGGATATGTTGCTAGATCCTATCCTTGTTTCTACTCCGATAGGAGAGTCTATTTTAGCTAAGAGGGTTTATAGAGGTTGCTCCATATCCTTATCCCATAAAGTTACTCTTGTCGATCTCATAGAGCTAGATATGCTAGATTTTGATGTCATTCTTGGGATGGATTGGTTGCATGCTTGTTATGCCTCTATTGATTGTAGGATCAGAGTGGTCAAGTTTCAGTTCCCTAATGAGCCTATCCTAGAGTGGAAGGGGGAAAATTCTATGTTTCAAGGTCAATTTGTTTCTTATCTAATAAAGGCTAGAAAGATGATCTCTAAGGGTTGCTTTTATCATCTAGTTAGGGTGAGGGATGTAGATTTCGAAACTCGTACTCTTGAGTCGGTCCCCGTTGCTAGTGAGTTTCCGGAAGTGTTTCCCGATGACTTGCCCGGTATTTCTTCTGAAAGGGAAATAGACCGAGGTATTGACCTTCTCCCAAATACGTAACCTATCTCTATTCCTCCTTATAGAATGGCTCTGGCGGAACTTAAAGATTTGAAAGAGCAACTAAAAGACTTATTGGATAAGGGTTTCATCCGACCAAGTGTTTCCCCGTGGGGTGCTCCGGTATTGTTCGTGAGAAAGAAAGATGGTTCACTCTGTATGTGCATCGAATATCGCTAATTGAATAAGGTCACAATCAAGAATAAGTATCCTTTGCCAAGGATAGATGATTTGTTTGACCAACTTCAAGAGGCTAGTTACTTTTCCAAGATCGACCTTCGTTCGGTTTATCACCAATTGAGGGTGAAAGAAGATGATATTCCGAAAACGGCTTTCCGCACAAGGTATGGTCACTATGAGTTCTTGGTTATGTTGTTTGGGTTGACAAATGCTCCGGCCGCATTCATGGACTTGATGAATAGGGTGTTTAAGCAATACCTTGACATGTTCGTGATTGTGTTTATCGATGATATCTTGATCTACTCAAGGAATGAGGATGAGCATGCTAGTCATTTGAGGGTTGTGTTGCAAGTCCTCAAGGATCAACAACTCTTTGCAAAGTTTAGCAAGTGTGAATTTTGGTTGAGATCCGTGGCTTTTCTTGGTCACATTGTTTTCGGTAAGGGTATTCAGGTAGATCCTAAGAAGAACGAAGCGGTCAAGAATTGGCCTAGACCTTTATCACCTTCGGACATTCATAGTTTCTTGGGTTTAGCCGGTTATTATAGGAGGTTTGTTGAGGGGTTTTCTTCAATTGCTTCTCCATTGACGGCTTTGACTCAAAAGAAAGCTAAGTTTATATGGTCCGAGGCTTGTGAAAGGAGTTTTCAAGAATTGAAAGACAGACTTACTTCGGCCCCGATATTGACTCTACCGGAAGGAACCGATGGTTTTGTAGTGTATTGTGATGCCTCAAGGATTGGGCTAGGGTGTGTTCTTATGTAAAACGGAAAGGTGATTGCCTGTGCTTCGAGGCAACTAAAGGTGCATGAGAAGAACTATGCCACTCATGACTTAGAGTTGGCAGCGGTGGTGTTTGCTTTGAAAATATGGTGACATTACTTGTATGGAATATATGTAGATGTCTTCACCGATCATAAGAGTCTCCAGTATGTGTTTAAGCAGAAAGATTTGAATCTCCGCCAAAGAAGATGGCTTGAATTACTAAAAGATTATGATATGAGTGTTCTCTATCACCCCGGCAAGGCTAATGTGGTGGCGGATGCTCTTAGTAGATTGTCTATGGGCAGTGTTGCACATATTGAGGATGGCAAGAAAGAGTTGGCTCGTGATGTTCATAGTTTGGCCCGATTGGGTGTTCGGTTGATTGATTCCGCTAAGGGTGGAGTTACCGTTCAGAATGGTTCTGAATCCTCTTTTGTGCATGATGTAAAAGCTAAGCAAGACCTTGATCCTAATTTGGTGGAATTGAAAGAAGCGGTTCTTAAGAAGTCCATAGAGGTTTTCTCCCAAGGGGGAGATGGTGTACTTCATTACCAAGGTCGCTTATGTGTTCCCAACGCTGATGATTTGAGAGGGCAAATTTTGTTGGAAGCTCATAGTTCTAGCTATTCTATCCACCCGGGAGCTACTAAAATGTACCGTGATTTGCGGGAAATCTATTGGTGGAATGGCATGAAGAAAGACATTGCGGAATTTGTGGCTAAGTGTCCTAATTGCCAACAAGTGAAGGTTGAGTATCAGAGACCGGGAGGTTTGACCCAAGACATAGAGATTTTTACTTGGAAGTGGGAAGATGTGAATATGGATTTCATAGTAGGTTTGCCTCGCACAAGGCGACACTATGATTCGATTTGGGTTGTGGTTGATAGAATGACCAAGTCAGCCCATTTCATTCCCGTCAAAACTTCTTATTCGGCGGAAGATTATGGTAAGTTGTACATAAGGGAGATGGTTCGGCTGCATGGATGCCTTTATCCATTATCTCCGATCGAGGTGCCCAGTTTAATTCTCAATTTTGGAAGTCATTCCAAAAAGGTCTTGGTACTCGTGTTAAGCTTAGCACAACCTTTCATCCCCAAACCGATGGGCAAGCGGAGCGTACTATTCAGACTTTAGAAGATATGTTGAGAGCTTGTGTTATTGAGTTCAAGGGTACTTGGGATGACCATTTGCCTTTGATCGAGTTTGCTTATAATAATAGCTACCATTCTAGTATTGGTATGGCTCCATTTGAGGCTCTCTATGGTAGGAGGTGTAAATCTCCCATAGGTTGGTTTGAAATTGGGGAAGTTGCTTTGATAGGCCGCGAGTTAGTGCATGAGGCTATGGAGAAAGTTTGGCTTATTAGAGAAAGGCTGAAAACGGCTCAAAGTCGACAAAAGTCTTATGCTGATATTAGAAGAAGAGAATTAGAATTTGATGTTGATGATTGGGTTTACTTGAAAATTTCACCTATGAAGGGTGTGATGAAATTTGGGAAGAAGGGGAAGCTTAGTCCCCACTTTGTAGGCCCATATCAGATTTTGAAACGTGTTGGTAAGGTTGCCTATGAGCTTGATTTGCCTAATGAGTTGGCATCGGTGCATCCGATTTTCCATGTCTCATTGTTGAAAAAGTGTGTTGGTGATCCGACCTCTATAGTGCCAATAGAGACTCTTGGCATAAAGGATAGTCTTTCCTATGAAGAGGTTCCGGTTGAGATTTTAAACCGACAAGTCCGGAAGTTAATGAATAAAGGAGTTGCTTCCGTGAAATTTCTATGGAGGAATCAATTAGTTGAGGGTGCTACTTGGGAGGCCGAGGCCGATATGATGTCCCGCTATCCTCATCTCTTTCCTTCCGATCCTTCTCTAGCTTGAGGTACCTAGTTCCTCTTTTGGTCTCATGTGTCATAGTTAATTTTCATGATTCCTTGATTTTTATGCATGCTCATGAAGAGTCTAGTATGATATATGTGCATTGAGTATGAGTTGCATAAAGTCTTCATGAATTTAGTGTTGAGCATGCTTTAGCTTGGAATTGATGTTTCCTCCCTGGATATGTGCATTTATATGCTTGCATGTTAGGTTGGGTTGTTAGTCCGAGTCTATCACCCTTCTCATGATGTCTAGGTTCTCATTCGAGGACGAATGTCCCTAAGGGGGAGATATTGTAATACCCCAGCTTTCCAAGGAATGAAAATGCAGAATTTACCTGTAGGCAGTGACCTACGGAGGCCACTTACGGGCCGTAGTCAGGTTGGCAGGCCATGGGTGAGGAGCCGCCAATGGCTCTTTCAATTTCTGTAATTCTCAGTCTCTGAAGTGTGATCTACGGAGTAGCAGGACGGATCGTGAGTCAGTTGACGGTCCATAGAAAGTAACCGTAGATGTCCCCTAGACTTGGTTAAATTCTTGAACCTCAGGCTGTGATCCACGATTGAGGTGTACAGTCTGTATATGGACCTACCAAACGTAGATTGAAGTCGTCGTTGCAGGTCCCCAGATACAAACTCTCTGAATCTTTTGACTGTTCAACAGGACGGTCCGTCAATGGATGTACGGACCGTAGGTCCTGACCGTAGATGGGCCCCGACAGTTTTTAACAAAGGGCTTTTTTGTCTTTTCCCTGGTTAATTACCTAATTAACTAAGTCGGTTTTACCCTTAATGAAGGTCCTATATATAGTTCTCTATACCTAAATCACTTCATTCTAACTCATTTCCTAAATTCACCTCTCAAATATTTCTCTCTCTAAAAGAAATCCTCTCTAGCTCAAGGAAGAAGAAGAAGAAGCTAAGTCCTCCATTGAAGATCACCCAATTTTCCTCCAATTTCTAGTGGGCTTTGCTAAGGGTATGATGGTATTGACCAATGGAGTTGTTTCCTCCATTGGGCCCTCCCTTTTCTTCATGAATTTCAAGGTTCAACTCCCTTCAAATAAGCTAGGGTTTGATCAATTGTTATGGGTTCTTCAAGTATGAGTTCAAATACTGATTTAATGCTTTGTAGTGCACGATCTAGCTTGGGTAAAGTAATGTAGTGCACGATATAGCGTGAATATTATTGCATGAACCCCCATGATCCCAAGTAAATTCTCTCCAATTTGATAATCTGTCTTGATTGTTGGGTTGACATATGAATTGATAAAATCGATGGATCATCTATAAAATTGAGCTTGAATTGAGTATGAAGTGGGGTTAATTGCATGAATTTAGCATGTTCAAGTAAAAAAGCATGATTTTCCTCTTTTATGTGGGTTACACTTCAAGTATGACTAAATTGCCTTGATTATGACTTTTAAGAGCTAGCTTGCATTGAATTGAATGGTTTAAAATAAAGGCAATATGAACCCATTAGCTATGAAGAAAAAGCATGATAGAATCATGAAGAAAGAGGTTTATAGAATCAAGCATGTTTTATATGAAATCTATGATATGTTGATGTTGAGTCTTGAAAGGGTTTTCTCATATAATGCTCAACCTAAGCATGTGAAAGGTTTTCTCACATGTAAAGGATTCATAACTTGGTAAAAGGTTTTCTTAACTAAAATTGAATCAAGAGCTTAAAGAAGCTATTCTAGGGGTGTAAGCTTGGACAAATCCATTAAAGAAGAAAAACTCAATGAAGTAGGCTTGGACTAGTCCATGATATGTGAAGTCATGTTTAGCTTGGATTGGCAACCCTAGTTGTGCCTTTCCATGGATATCAATATTTATGATTGTACAATGGGAATTATGCATAGAACCGAGTGGACGGGTGACAAGTCCCCATATGTCCTATGCCTATGTGCCCCCATAGGTGGTCTTTAACAGGCCCATATTATATCAGCTTAGCTAGTGATCCACGTAGGCTATGGTTCAGAATTCTACCTTGGCAAGTAGAATGGCCCTTTTCCGGTGTAGGGCAGACACCGGATTCCATGTTGAGTTATTCCATGGTCTACAGATCGGTTTAAGGCTTTTCCCACACTTCAGCTTGCACAATTGTGCATGGGTTACTTTGTAAAGTAAAGAAAAGAAGAGTAACAGAAAGATGATTTAGCTTGCTTTGGCCATGGTTTATGCTTTATGCTATTTGCTTATATGCCTTATCATGTTTAGCTTGGCCAATTGCATGTCATGTTTATATCTCAGTTTCTAGCATTTTTTATGAGTTTATATGCATGGCTATCATACTTAGTACTTTATTGTGCTAACACATACTCTTGCTTGCATCAACTTCTTTGGTGTAAGACGTGGCAGTTTCCTACTCGTTGCTAGAGCATTGACTTAGAGTTGAGAAGAAGACTTGGTGAGTCCTAATCCATCCGAGGACATAGCCTTGTTGGATTTTACTTTGATATATTTCCTTATGTTGGATACTGTATTGGGCTGCGTCCCTATCACTTTTATTAGAAGGCTTTGAGACATGAGTTGTAGACATCCGCTGTTTTGAGTAAAGCTTTGATATAAAATGCTCTTTTGAACTCTTATTTCTCTATTATCTTGTATGTTTTGTATGCTAAGGGCTTATATGAGGCCTCTCGGGGTCTTGTACGCCGTGTTACATCTAGGGGCTACCCTGGGTTGTGACACAAACGTCATGGGGTGATATATTTGTCTTTTTAATTAATAAATGTTAAACAATTCACATCTATTTGTATTAGATTTATTTAGTAACAAACAACACTCTCTAAATAATTTGTAAGCTAATTTATTTAAATAAATTTACTAGAACAAATATAAAACATAAAATCAAGAAAACAAACAAAATAATTAAAATGATTTGAAGGATATTTTTTTCTTTATATAGACTTATCCCATGGTATTATATCTAATGTATTACTAATACCTCCAAATGGAAGGTAGTAATTAATACCATGTATGAGGTATAACTAATCCATGGATTATACATAGACACAAAATCTAAGTGTAAAAGAAAAAACAGTATTATGTGATGTGTGTACACACAGAAACACGCAATAACAGATGAAAGAAGCTCAATAATAGAAAGACTAGAAAGAGATTAGATAGATGAAGTTCTTTATTCGCAACTGATGAAAGAAAAGTTGGGCAAATATACTAACTTTCTTTGACAACTCATGAAAGAAAGTTTGGCAAGATATGAAATTCTTTCATCTTCATCTACAAAACATATGGCCATTTCATTTATATAAACTTTCACCTAATAATGATACACGCAAATCAAGATGATAAGAATTCTACCACATGAAAGCTAAGTATAAATGTTTGATAATCCAGCCAAACCTTCATCATGTCATTCAGTATCAGATGAGAAAGAACCAATACTACATTCTTCCGCATAAAAACTGATGCATCTCTTAATCGTGCATACATATGCTCTTTCCATGGCTCTAACATATTAGGAAATCAAACCGTCAGATCTCCAAGAGCAACCGTGCAATTAGATCGAACTGTTTCAGATGGTGCATTCCCCACAATAGTGAAAAGAAGCTGCAGATTTGCATCACTAGGAAGTAATATAGACACATGTTTAGAATTTTTACAAAAATCTTAAGTAATTGATAACACGCTCAAATTACCCTCAAAACAAGTTAAAATAGTAAGCGGTCGTTGTCAATAAAAATACCCAACTAAGAGTCGGGGTCGAACACAAGAGGCTCTTATTTCAAGACATACCACAAATCAATTTTCCTTTCTCAATTAAGCACAAAGGTAATGGCTTCGGTTGGTACTAACAAATAGTCCACATGCAAACTTTTCACAAAAGAAATCCTCTCATTCTCGTGAAACATTTTCAAAAACCAAGAATCATTTAAGTGACAACTCAAACTCAAGAAATGACTCAACTCATTAACTCTTTCACATGCTCACTTGACTCAATTAGGAATTTTCAAAATCACCACTTCTTCTACTTACATGCCCTCACAAGAAAGAAGTGTCCCAAAACCACACACATATAAACAAGACAAGGGACATAGATGTAATACTCACACTCACAAAGAATCATCTCATGCACACAAATGTCACACCATAGGCTTGCCCATATTTTCAATCAACATTGACTCAACTCCATATTTGGTTAGATATCTCAAAGGACTTTGTTAAGCTTGTAATATGGCATAGGGAAGGTTAGGATATTATTTAGATATAAGTGACTACACCCTCCTTGAACACTACACAACAACTCATCATTTCCAACTTTCTCCATTTTTCAAACCCATGTACATTCCACACTATTTTTCATATTTCTTTTCTTATTTACACTCTAGATGCCCCACATGCAACCATTTTCAACTTTTGGAGGATTCAAGTCTCATTTATTCATTTTCTTTCATTCTTTTTCAAAGCTTTTTCTTTCTTTAAGACTTTCCATCCATCCCTCAATTTCTCTTTTCTTTAAGACTTTCCATCCATCCCTCAATTTCTCTCTTCCTTTTTTTCATTTCTTTTTATATCAAGCCCTCATGTGGTAAGGATTCCTTCAATGAATTTCCCATAACACCCCCAACTTAGGCTTTTTGCCTCAACTTTCACAACCTCAAGTTCAAGGAGGGAAGGGTTCAAAAGAGGGTTCCTTTTTCAAAAAGAACAAGGCTTGTAATGTGGTTGCCAATAAAAAGGATTAGGCTCAAAAGGGACAACTAAGGATATATTTAGTGCAAAGGTGGGATTTTTAGGCCAAGTGGACTTCAAGAACATCAAAGAAAGCCTAAGATCATTTCTCCAACCAAACTCAATCAAGACCAACATTTCAAGACCAACAAAGCAAGTTCTAGGTGACAAAAGCGTTCACACAAGGCATTATTCAACAACTCACCACACATGGCATGCAAATCAATCAAGATGGCTCAAAATCTTACTTCCTTTTCAAAATACAAATAGCATTGAACATCTTAACCGTTAAGGAATCAAAAGTCACAAAAAGAATTGTCACAAAATCATTCATAACATGCTCCACCTTTTAAATACGGAGATGTATGCTCAACACTGTTCACATGCATGACTATGCTCTTAGTACTAACCAAGTCAACCTTCCCAAAAAGACGATGATTTTGCCCTTAAGAAAGCCTCAACCAATCCATCATTAGGCAACCTCATGCATCGATTCGGGAACAGCTACTCAAACTTCGCCACAATCAACGCCAATCATACACTCACAAGCATTCGATGATTTAACCTTAAGAAAGTCATCACTCTCTATTCATCATCACACATCGTCAATCCAAATCTTATTATTTAAACAAAAACAATGAAGCTACAAACTACAAATCAAAAACTAAAATAGACCAATCCAACATAATATCAAAAGAAAACATCCACAATATCAAAGCCCGACAAGGGCACACCAATCCATAACAAAGAAAGAAAAGTACACCCGACAAGAGCACAATCACAGTTAATTAACAAACTGAGTGCAAGGGAGGCACCCCAATTGAATATGAGACTGTGTCCTCATAGTCCAAATATCAAAAGAGAATGCGAGGGACTACCAAAGCAAAAGAATATTTGCACGTTTACTATAATCATCCGAGAAAAGATTGAGAAGGCATGTCACTAGGAAGTAGTTTGATAAGAAAAAATGATCTTTTAAAATAGTAATTGAGCATAAGATGAAACTAACCAAAACTGACTATAATGCTGAAGTACTTGGTAGCCTCAATAACATGCTTAAAGAGTGCCAAAGAACCTTTCAAAAAACACAGCACCGATCCTGCATCGCCTGCAAATTGATCAACATTTTAACAGTAAGTTTCAAGAAAGAGCTTCATGGTGGCAGGATACCGACAACCATAGAGCCTTAGTTCAAATTCCAAAAAAAATCAGTTCTTTGAATACTTGAGATAAGAGCAAAGACCTCCCTGGATGGTCAAAAAGACCTGCATAATTGACCTTAAATCGTGAATGGGAAGATAAATATTCAGCAATTTTTTGTGCATTCTCCAACAAGATATTGAAAGTACTAAGTTAAAACACTGTGATGTTCCAGAATTTTAAGAACCTCCCTAACTTCTCTGCACAATATGAAGATGAAGATGTGACCTTAAATCGTGAATGGGAAGATAAATATTCAGCAATTTTTTGTGCATTCTCCTACAAGATATTGAAAGTACTAAGTTAAAACACTGTGATGTTCCAGAATTTTAAGAACCTCCCTAACTTCTCTGCACAATATGAAGATGAAGACGCAGCAATATGCATGCCATTATCATGAAAATCTATAGGGTCAAGAATAATAAATTAACAAAGGCACAGGGAAGGGATATATGTGTTAGGATATACTATTAACCATGCGGTTTTCATATAGTATTATTTATTGAAAAATTGTTAATTATTTATTCAATTCAATAAAGTGTTACATTAAAAGATCAATTTGTCATATGTGTCCTCAACTTATATAGTAGATGATTTGGTGTGTAGAGTTTAAGCTTATACACAGAAGATTAAATCATCGGTTCTTATAAGTTAGAGATTATAGTTCACAATCGTAGATGGAAATTTGGGCAAACCATCAGAAAGATTGTAGCACGAGATTAAATGTAATTTATCTTGATTATGAGAATGGTATAGTTCTAACTTCTCGTGCTAGTGCATTTTGTATGTATTGAACGGGACCGAATAGAGATAGATGTTTTAGACTGACTGATAAAAACATATTTTCTAAACTGTTAAATGTACTTATATTCTTAATCTTGATATAACGATTATGATCTGTATATATTAATTATCATTTTGATTTATTAAAAGGTGAAATTCTGAGATGGGTCAATATGCATGGTAGATTGGATGATAATAATATATATTGATGAAATAATTAGTTAGTTGATAGAATCCATGTCTCAATATAAAGATTGATGATACACCTTTTTATGAGAAACTTATAAGTTTTCATGTGTAAACCCGACCGGTAGATTTATGAATCTGGCACATGAAATAAGTTAAGTATTGCTCTAAAGGAAGTTGATCATTGAATTAAATTCGTTAGTAATTTAATTTATTGATTAGTATCTGTAATCTTAACATGGGAATACATAAATGTTTAATGGGGAATTTCGAAATATAAATAGAGGAGTGCAACTACGAATTTTTAGTGGAATGATTTGTAATTTATTATGGTAAGAATAATTCAAATTAATTTTTGGAATTATTTCCATAATAGGAAGCCTCAGTAATTAATTATGTGGTTCCTCCAGTGCCCATATTTAACTAGAACTCAGAATCCTATTTTCTAGAAAAAAAAAAAGAAAAAGAAGCGTGTAATTTTGTTCTCTTAAAAAGAAAAGAAAACGTGTAAGTTTTTGTTTTTTTGAACAAAAAGGATTTATACTTTCTTCTCCTTTTTGGACTGGGAAGAAATCTCTATAAATAGGGATTCTTCTAACATAGAAAAAAAAAATTCAGTATTCTATTCGATACTTGCCCACTCAAGTATTGAGAGAGTTCAGTTGTTAATTTGGGATCACTGTAGAAGACCGTAGAGCTGGAGTCGGATTTGCTTCAAGATATCTGCATACGCTTCAAGAGGTAATTCTTGAGTTAATTTTCAGCATACTTTGTATGTGACACATATTTGTGATTGTTGTCTATATTCATGTAAGTTGTATAATTCTGGACTGCTTCCGCTGCGTATGCTATTTTCTAACAATTGGCATCAAGAGCCTTTCTTGCATCTTTATAGATAGATAACTTAAAATATGCGTATGTGTAATTGTATGTATAATTCGTGGTTGGTTAATTTTATGTTATCACAAAAAAGAACAGAACTTATGAAAATTCAATAGGTTTGTTTTGTTGGGTACATACGGTAATAATGACGGATGGGGTGGCGGCAGCTTTTATGTGAAAAAAAAAAATTCAATTTATTTTGATCTCATATAGTGTCTGCAAATTGTTTCCCCATGTTGATGTAATCCAATTTGAATTGCTGTAATATTTTAACTAACCTATGAATTGTATAAACAATTCAAGTAATGGGTACAGTTAATTTTGGTCACGTGTATGATTGTTACAGTGGGTTTTTGTTTTTTTTTTAATTTTGATTGAAATCTCCGTTTAAGAAATCCTTTAATTGATTACACGTGATTGGCGAGAGCCTTCTTGATTTTTGGTTTCATCATTAGCTCTATAAAGTTTTGCATTATATGGACTTAAGTTTCTGTTAGTGCAATATTTTTAGAGATAAATTGGAACATTGTCTTCATTATGAATTATTTTCTGAATATATATAATAATGGCAATAATATGTATGAGATGACATATTGAATTCACTGGAATGTTATTTTTTTTGGAAATTTTGTATAATTTTTGGAAAATAAAACAAAATAATAATAAAAAAAAAACCATGGTGATTAAGGTTCTTCTCTTTAATTACCAAGATTAAATAGTAATGAAGTATTAAGTTTATGTGCTGGCTTAGACCTTCCTCCCTATCGGATGAATTTAATACAAGTCACTACGTATTTAATCGCTAGTTTGATAATCTGTATTAACTCTCCTAAACTGAGTAATATATGATTGGATCAATGTAACTAGAGGATTTTCACTTGACTTAAACTAACAGTAGAACAGTAGACTCTCCGTCTGAGTTAGGTATGTATAAGCCTATGGAGTAAATAATCGGTCATTATATATGTATATTGTATGAGTAGTTCTCCAATCCCATCGATTGGCTATTCAAGATGCATGAATGTATAAGTATATGATGAGTTTGAATGTAACCATTCAATGTTTATATTACTGTTTAATTGATCTATTGTAACTATTTCTTCAATCTCAGATTCAACATGTCTCCTTTTAATCCCCTTAGTACTATTTTGGGTCAAAACAAACTTGAGGGTCCTAATTATGTTGACTGGAGGAGAAATCTTGATATCGTGTTAACTGCTGAAGAGTACAAGTTTGTACTCCTTGAGGAATGTCCATTGAAACCAGGTGAACAGTCTAGTGATGAGGATAAGATAGCTTATCAGAAATGGCAAAAGGCTGATGAGATGGCGCGGTGTTACATTATGGCTTCAATGTCAAATGTGTTGCAACATCATCATCAAGCTATGTCGTCTGCTTTTGAAATTCTGGAGAATCTCAAACAAATGTTTGGTGACCAGGGTCGATCAGCTAAGCAGACTGCCATGAGATCACTCATGAACACTAAGATGGCTGAAGGCACTCCATGTTAGAGACCATGTTCTGAAGATGATAGGTCTTTTGAGTGAACTAGAGGTCTTGGGGGCTGAAATTGACAATGACTCACAAGTTGAGATGATATTGCAGTCTCTGCCTGACAGTTTTCAACAGTTTTGCCTAAATTATAATATGAATAAGATGAGTCTATCTTTGGCACAATTGTTGAATGAGTTGCAGGTGGCAGAGACACTTGTCAAAAAACAGGCATCATCTATGGCATTGTATGTTGAGAAAGGTTCTACTTCTAAACCGAAAGGTGGACAAAAGAAGAAAAAGGCTCACAAAGCTAAGGCATTTGCTCCTCCAACTGGAGGCGTGAAAAAGCCTAAGGGCAAGTGTTTTCATTGCAAGATGCCAGGCCATTGGAGGGCACATTGTCCAGATTTCTTAGCTAAGAAGAAAAACAATCTAGGTAACTCACTTTCACTTGTCGTTGAAACATTTTTAGCGGCTGTTTCTACCACTTCATGGTGTGTAGACTCAGGAGCCACTGATCACATCTGCACTACTTTGCAGGGGTTTCAAGAAACGCGCAAGCTTATTTGAGGTGAAGTTAGTGTTTTTCAAGCGGATGGTTCAGCAGCTCCAATTTTAGCATTAGGAAATATTACTTTTTTCGTTTGATAGTGGTAGAGTTTTAATTTTAAAAGATGTTCTATATGCACCTGCTGTTAGAAGAAATTTAATTTCAGTTTCTAAAGTTTTGAGAGATGGTTATGATGTTAGTTTTTCTGATAACGGTTGTGTTATTAGTTATAATAAACATTTTGTCTCTGCTGGTACATTAATTGATGGTCTTTTTATTATTAGTGTCTCTCCAGAACTGCAACAAACTATAGAACTGAATAATGTTAACTTTTCAAGTAAAAGAAAGCGTTCTTCTGATTTTAATGAGACTTATTTATGGCACTTGCGTCTATGTCATATAAATCTAGCTAGGATTTCAAGGTTGGTTCGAGATGGACCTTTAGGTTCATTAAAAGTGGAGGCACTACCAACATGTGAATCTTGCTTAGAAGGAAAAATGACTAAGAGAACTTTCCCCTCAAAAGGAAATAGAGCCAATGATAAATTAGAGTTAATTCATTCTGATTTGTGTGGCCCGATGAGCATTCAAGCGAGAGGTGGGTATTTCGTGACTTTCATTGATGACTACTCAAAATATGGATATATTTATTTGTTGCGCCGTAAGTCTGAATGCTTTGAGAAATTCAAAGAGTTCAAGGCAGAAACGGAGAAACGACATGGAAAATATATCAAGTCACTGCGATCTGATCGTGGTGGCGAATACCTCTCTAATGAGTTCATTAATTACTTATCAGAACAAGGAATTACATCTCAAATGTCTGCCCCTAGAACGCCACAACAAAATGGTGTAGCAAAAAGAAGAAACATAACTCTTTTAGAAATGGTTAGATCAATGATGAGTTACTCCGATTTGCCTTATTCGTTTTGGGGATATGCATTAGAAACTGCAAATTACATTCTGAACTTAGTTCCTTCTAAGTCTGTTCCTGTGACACCTATTGAACTGTGGACTGGGCACAAACCTAGTTTGAAACATGTTCGGATTTGGGGATGTCCAGCACATGTGCTGAAAGGAAAGGCAGATAAATTGGAACCTAAAACAGAAGTATGTGTTTTTATTGGATACTCTAAAGGAACAAAAGGTGGTATGTTTTATAATCCTAGAGAAAAGAAGGTCATTGTGACTACCAATGCCAAGTTTCTGGAAAAGGATTTTTTAACAAACCATACTCCTAGAAGTAAACTAGTTTTACAGGAATTAAGCAAAGAGATAACAAATCAGTTTACTGAAAATAATGAAAACCAAATTCAAACCCCATATGTTAGAGTTAACATACCATTGCATTATAGTAGTGGGAGAGATGTTAATAGACATATAATTCCACAAGTACAAGTACCTGAAAATTCATTGTATCAAGGTAGTGGGAGTAATACTGAGCAGATTGCATTAGAGGAAGAAGTTGTTGATATCTCCACACCGCAAGGTGCTGAAGATAACATGGACACTCAAGATCCTACAACTGATGTGGTTCCACCACAAGATCATATTAATGCAACTCTCTCTGGACCTGCCCCTGCAACTGTAGTGCCTCGTCGTAGTGGGAGAGTGATAAGAAAACCACTTCGGTATGCACTCTTGGGAGAGTCTTTTGACAGAATCCCTGAAGAGTTGAATACCGAGCCTGTGAATTACGACGAAGCACTACAAGATAAAGATGTTGAAAATGGATCATTGCTATGAAATCAGAAATGGAGTCCATGTACTCTAATAAAGTCTGGGATCTTGTTGAACCACTTGTAGATGGAGTCAAACCCATTGGATGCAAGTGGATCTATAAGAAAAAGAGAGGAGTAGACGGAAAAGTGCAAACTTACAAAGCTAGACTTGTTGCAAAAGGGTATACTCAGAAAGAAGGGATCGATTATAAAGAAACTTTTTCGCCAGTAGTCATGCTTAAGTCTATTAGAATTCTCTTATCCATTGCTGCTCATTATGATTATGAAATTTGGCAAATGGATGTCAAGACAGCTTTCCTTAATGGAAGTCTTGATGAAAGCATATTTATGCGACAACCAGATGGTTTCATAGAAAAAGGCAAAGAACACATGTTGTGCAAGCTTAAAAGATTTATTTATGGATTAAAGCAAGCTTCTAGGGCATGGAACACTTGTTTTGACAATGCAGTCAAGACTTTTGGTTTTGAGCAATGTCTTGATGAGTCTTGTGTGTACAAAAAGTGGAATGGGGACGGTGGTGTTTTTGATATTATATGTAGATGATATCTTGCTCATAGGAAATAATGTGGGCTTGTTGAATTCAGTTAAGGAATGGTTGTCCACTAATTTTGATATGAAGGATTTGGGAGAAGCTGCTCACATCCTTGGGGATCAAGGTTCTACGTGATCGCAAGAAAAGGATGTTAGGTTTATCTCAAGCTCTTTATATTGATACAATTCTTACTAGGTTTAGCATGCATGATTCCAAGAAAGGATTTCTTCCTTTTAGACATGGAATTTCTCTATCTAAGGATCAATGTCCAAAGACAAATGAGGAAACAGAAAGCATGAAGTCAGTCCCTATGCGTCAGCTGTGGGAAGCCTCAGCTGTGGGAAGCCTCATGTAGCAATGTTGTTCACTAGACCTGATATATGTTTTGCCGTAGGCATGGTTAGCAGATATCAGTCTAATCCTGGACGAGAACACTGGACAGCAGTTAAGCATATAATCAAGTACCTGAAAAGGACTAGGGATTACGTGCTAGTATATCATTCGAATGAGTTGGTGCCCATAGGGTACACAGACTCAGATTTCCAGTCTGATATGGACTCTAGAAAGTCGACCTCAGGGAATGTGTTTACTTTGGGAGGTGGAGCCATTGTTTGGAGAAGCATCAAGCAAACATGTGTTGCTGATTCTACCATGGAAGCCGAATATGTAGCAGCCTCTGGGGCAGCAAAGGAGGCAGTGTGGCTCAGAAACTTACTGAAAGATTTGGCGGTTGTTCCTGCAATAGAAGGGCCGCTCACAATGTTTTGTGATAATAGTGGCGCGGTTGCAAATTCAAAGGAACCACAAAGTCATAAGAAGGAAAAACACATTGAGCGTAAGTACCATTTGATTCGAGACATAGTACAGAGAGGAGATGTGATGGTTGCGAAGATTGCATCAGAAAACAACCTGGCAGACCCTTTCACAAAAGCTTTACCGCAAAAGTCTTTTGATAGACTCGTTGAAGGAATGGGTGTTAGAGTTATAGGTGCATGGTTATGAGTCTAAGTGGGAGATTGTTAGGATATACTATTAACCATGCTGTTTTCATATAGTATTATTTATTGAAAATTTGTTAATTATTTATTCAATTCAATAAAGTGTTACATTAAAAGATCAATTTGTCATATATGTGTCCTCAACTTATATAGTAGATGATTTGGTGTATAGAGTTTAAGCTTATACACAGAAGATTAAATCATCGGTTCTTATAAGTTAAAGATTATAGTTCACAATCGTAGATGGAAATTTGGACAAACCATCAGAAAGATTGTAGCACGAGATTAAATGTAATTTATCTTGATTATGAGAATGGTATAGTTCTAACTTCTCGTGCTAGTGCATTTTGTATGTATTGAACGGGACCGAGTAGAGATAGATGTTTTAGACTGACTGATAAAAACATATTCTCTAAACTGTTAAATGTACTTATTTATTAATCTTGATATAACGATTATGATCTGTATATATTAATTATCATTTTGATTTATTAAAAGGTGAAATTCTGAGATGGGTCAATATGCCTGGTAGATTGGATGATAATAATATATATTTGTGAAATAATTAGTTAGTTGATGGAATCCATGTCTCAATATAAAGATTGATGATACACCTTTTTATGAGAAACTTATAAGTTTTCATGTGTAAACCCGGCCGGTAGATTTATGAATTTGGCACATGAAATAAGTTAAGTATTGCTCTAAAGGAAGTTGATCATTGAATTAAATTCGTCAGTAATTTAATTTATTGATTAGTATCTGTAATCTTAACATGGGGAATACATAAGTGTTTAATGGGGAATTTCGAAATATAAATAGAGGAGTGCAATTATGAATTTTTAGTGGAATGATTTGTAATTTATTATGGTAAGAATAATTCAAATTAATTTTTGGAATTATTTCCATAATAGGAAGCCTCGGTAATTAATTTTGTGGTCCCTCTAGTGCCCATATTTAACTAGACCACATAATCCTATTTTTTAGAAAAAAAAGGAAAAAGAAGCGTGTAATTTTGTTCTCTTAAAAAGAACAGAAAACGTGTAAGTTTTTGTTTTCTTGAACAAAAAGGATTTATACTTTCTTCTCCTTTTTGGACTGGGAAGAAATCTCTATAAATAGGGATTCTTCTAACCTAGAAAAAAAATTTCAGTATTATATTCGATACTTGCCCACCCAAGTATTGAAAGAGTTCAATTGTTAATTTGGAATCACTGTAGAAGACTGTAGAGCTGGAGTCGGATTTGCTTCAAGATATCTACACACGCTTCAAGATGTAATTCTTGAGTTAATTTTCAGTATACTTTGTATGTGACACATATTTGTGATTGTTGTCTATATTCATGTAAGTTGTATAATTCTGGAATGCTTCCGCTGCGTATGCTATTTTCTAAAAATATGTTTCTAGAAGGAGTAGTAGGACAACTAATTTCACCACCAAAAAAAAGCAAATAAAATTAAGCCAGTTGTTTTACAACGCGAAGAGAAATTATTTTGATTCCTCTCAAACAAAGCCAGCAATCGAATGGCGCTAACCCTGCACCTTCAAGATTTTGTAGGAAGTACACCTTCTTTGCCAAGCAAGTTAAATAGAAAAATTTATAAGCAAATTATCAAAAGGACATTTGAGATGTTCAAAGAGAAACAAGATATCAGACATCATTTACGTTCAATACGCTATACATAGAAACTAAAGATTTTCAGATATAGACACTTGTCAATGAACTGAATTCTTAAACTTTACTTAACTTTATCAATTATCAACAACAACAAAAAGAATTCTTAAACTTCATGGTCAGTTATAAGGGCAGCCAGTGCATTCCGAAAAAGAATTTCAGTGTCACGAAGTATTGCACAAATTTGTACATTGCAAAGTCTATAGGGTGCTGCATAGAGAGGACTTCTTGTACACACCTTAATCCATATTGAAGGGATCCATTTTTGACTTGCATACAACCCTGAGTAAGTATACTGAGATTGTGGGAAGGCTTATCCTCGGGCCTCAGTGAAGGCCCTTGTTCAAAGTAAAGAATTATTGGAGTTGTGAGACTATCATCTATCGTCCTTTACATCCTTTTAATCGAGTCCAAAGAAAATAAAAATCTTATTTTTAAAAGAACTGGAAGAGGAAAAGGAAGCATGATATCAACATTTGCTACCTATTGTTGAACAGTTCTAGAGATTCAATATGAGTTGTGTAAGTGATTCATTGCTAGAGAAACCAGTAATGGGTATACTTACAAACTCACATTCACTACAGTCAAGCTCCTAAAGTGATTATTGGCTTAGGCCACCAAAAAAGACCCAAGAAAACTAAGAATATACAACCATAGGATAACAATAAATCAAATTATGAAACGTATGCGAAATAGAGGAAACACCTTTCTCCTCTGACTGCAAGTACACCAGCCATGAGATCACTATGACCGAATATGAACTTAGTAGTTGAATGCATCACAATATCTACAAAACCAAGGACAAGTAAGAAAACATCCGATGCATGTTATTGGATAGTATTCCAGTTAGCGGAACAAAAAGTATTTGCAAATACCTGCTCCGAGCTCCAAAGGATGGGATAGTACTAGGACATAATGTTTTTATCTACCAGAAAAGACAACAATAGATAAAAATCATTATCTTTTAGAGATCAATCTATTACTTGTATGAAAGTACATCCCTATAAACAAAGGGACAAACATATTGAACAAGTCGAAGAAACAATGACCACAATCTTGCTGAACCTCTTTAATTTCTATATTACAACCTATGCAGTACTAATAAGTGATAAATTCACCTTCCTTGAGTTCTCTTAATCTGAGCTTGGACAACAAATACACATGCATCAGAGAGCATCCCAAAAAGTTTTGACTTGCATGCTGCGGCAGATGAGTCATACATCCTAGCTTTATATATCCACAATTCAGCATCCCTTAATTGGTGTAGCTTCAAATGAGCTTCCTCTTGACATGCAAATAGCTATGAATTCAATATCAGCAACTCAGTACCAGCACTTGAATTTTCATTCACCTATTCGTCACAGAACGTGACCACTAGAAATGCTTTACCTGAGAAGATGCCTGAGCTCCAAAAGTAGTTGCTGCCTCAGCTTCTTTTAACATAGTCGTCCATTCTCCAAGTCTCCGGGCGTCAGTGAATTTGCTCATATGTTCCGCCACTGCTTGAAACCTCTGGAACGTGGCTTGATCTAGTTTATGACCCACAAAAAATAAGTGCTTCCTTGCATTTTCAACCTGTCCTAAAATGTAAGTTTTACAGGAATGAGATTGCGCTCCTAGTTCTAGACAAAATAATTACAAACTATGAAGAAATGAAGAGGTTTGATAATAGAATTGATGGTGGAGACTACCAACAAAGAGGGGAAAGGAAAGAAAGGGAAAAACATAACTTCTCCGTACACAATCGAACTAAAAGAAAAAAAACACCGCTATTACAGAAAATAGTTCTGCTGCCAAACACACTGCAATTCAAGACCAACTTCAAATAGCAAGAGAAATGACAATATAAAACATAGCTTTGAACTAGGATGGCTCCACCTAAATTAGATAGTTCTTTTGCCAACCATTACTAATGAGTCAAACACAGTCCACCAAGCCACAAAGCAAAGCAAAATAGAATACGAGGAAATATATAATGTGAAAGGTGAAACAGCAATAACATGTATGGAAGTACAGCCCTATAAACAAAGGGGCAAACATAGCGAACAAATCGAATAAACAATGACCACAAACATCCAAACAGACAAAAACATCAAATTTAAAAAACACATTTCCCGCGTAATATCCAATATAACCTAAAGAAATTTCACCACATTTCCAATATTCGTGATCAACAATAAGCAAACGGGCATGTAGATTCTAAAGACTTGAACATTGTATATCACTTGCCTGAGTATCAAAGATAATCAAATATAGCACATTTAACACTTAATCTCCGAACCTACAGAAATTTCACCACATTTCCAAGATTCTTTGATAACTGATTCGTGAACACACACACACACGTATGAACATTTTATATCACTTACCTAAGTAGCAAAGATAACCAAATATAGCACATTTAACACGTAATTTCCAATACAACCTACATAAATTTCCCCACATTTCCAAGATTTGTTGATAACTGATTTGCGAACACACAATGAGATTCTACACTTTTTATATCACTTACCAAATTAACAAAGATCCAAAAAGCTCGCGTGCTCGAACATATATTGGAGCCAATCAAATGGCTTCTTCACATTCCTTCACTGCTTCCCCTAATCGCCAGAGACAAATCAACGCAGCACCTCGATTACAATGTAATTTACCATCGCCCGGACAACCTGCTATAGCTTTATCATAGAAACTCAAATGCTTCAATCTTGAACTGGGTTGTCCTGTAATTGCAAAATTAACTGAAAGAACCTACAATGTTACAAAATTGAAAACTGAAAATCAATCACCCATAAGAAGAATAACAACAAAATGGAACAAATGGCTTTGAAGAAAAAGAGCGGAGAAAAAAATGGTAGGAAATAGAATTTCTCTAAAACCCTATAAATCTCATCTTCTTCTATAACTAGGTAGAATCTGGCTAAAAAAATGCTAGAACTTTCTTGAACCTGAGACATCTCCTCTGCTATAGACTCAAGAACACGTAAAAGCGTTATCTGAAAATCATCTCTACTCTGCAACCGAAAGTAAGAATCGTGTAAGTGCTTCGTAGACCAACAAAAACCCAATCTTCTCACGCATCTTCAGTTTATCGTCGATCAAATTTTGAGCAAACTAAGCTAAATTTCTATAGAGTAAGGAGCCATTTGGTAGGGTGAAAAAGAATAGTACTGAATAGGTTATATTAGTAATACTAGGATTATTTCTTATCTGTAATTAGGTAGGTGTATTAAAGATAGTTCTATCTTTAACCATGTATTAATAACCCTGGTATTGCTAATACTACCATGGGTTGCTATATATTAGTTATACAGCCTATATACTCAATAGAATTAGTTATACATGTATTAGTTATACATACGTTGAAAACACTACCAAACAAGGTATTGAATAATACCAAGGCTAATACATCCTACCAAACAACCCTTAAGTGTTTTAAATACACAGTCCACATTGACAAATCATCAGCCTAATCTTCGGAGAAATTTAAACAAATGCATCCCTACTCCAACCTTTCCTTACCAGTGTTTGGAGCTTATATTAGCTTGGTAGCTAACATTTGGCTCAGGTGACGATTATTAAGAGCTAATGAACCATATTAAATTGAAGGTTCCAAATCTAGGACAAGGAACCTATGTCTTCTATGTGGGCTTTTGGAACATTTGGCTTTTGCTTTTCTTCTAAATGAGATAGGTGGAATGTTTCTATTAGAAAATGTAATAAGGATATCATCAGATTACCTGGAAAGGAAACTCCACCAGTTTAAGCAATTTTGCCAACTATTGCAGAACCTGATGACTAGCAACCCTTCTTTTCAGTGAAGCGTACCCAAGAAGATGGAGAACAACAGGAAATAAATGCATACTATTCTTTGAAGAATTTTGACTTGTGACGATAATTATCTGCCCACGGCGTTTACCACCCTTCAGTTGCTGAATGTCCCCAGATATACACTCAAGCAAACTTGGTACAGTTGATGCGACAAACATCCCAAGTGCATCTAAACACTGCTTCAAAAAAGTCATCCTTCTCCTTAACCAACCTATCAACGGTCGAGAGAAATTTAGCATTGCAAAAAAATAGTGGCAGCCACCTCTTCCCATTCATATGAAGTAGAGCCAAAAATATGAGTGCCTTTCCCTTCAAAACTTCACTTCCCTGCTCAATTAGAGTCAAAAGATTCAGAACAAGATTCTTGTCTTCGACAAAGGCAAGAAGGTACCTTCCAACACTTGGAAGTGTATGACTTTCAAGGAGGGTCATGTTCAGAATGTTTAAGCAGATTTGTTGCTCTCGTGGATTACGCTTGACCAGAATTGAAACCATATCCTTGAATGAAAGTTTATCCATGACTC
>JAGDQO010001996.1:0-19280 GCA_018342035.1 Solanum appendiculatum | reverse complement strand
GGGGCTATACCCTCGTGATCGCGTCAAGGCCACGCGATCATGGACCATACAAACTAGGCCTTCCAAAATGCAGTCAAGGGGCCCGCAAACATGAAGCCTTTACTGGGTTGCACCAGCTAATGCACATTAGTTGGTTTGGTAATTTCTTGATTCTCCAACGGGGTGCTCAGGATTTCTTTGGAATCCCGTGCTAACAAACAAAATATGCTACTCCACCAAATTCGATATTGTTGAAACTTTCAACCGAGGTCGTCTCGACAAAAAGTGGGTCCCACACCCAAGCTTCATTTTTAGCCAAAATCCACAAAAGGGGCTTGGAATTAACTCGGAAGCCTTAGGATCCGCATGATAGGTTGTTCTAGACCAAACCTAATAGAACTGTCAGAATTGCATTTTGAGGCCATCTTCGCGAACTTTTGATCGAAGTCAACTGTTCAAGTTTCAAAAGCTCTAAAACACAGAAACTTGTGTAAAAACCAAATGAACAACCGTGTGATCAAGATGTCAGTCCCAACAAGTTATAAATGACTTGGGGTATTGCTATAGGAATGCTCTTAACGATGACACATGGTGTGAATGTGGGCATCGACCTCCTCAAGGTCAAATTGCATAAACCAGAGAAAGCATAAATTGAAGAACTAAAATTTAATTGAATGAAATAGAAAGAAATAATAAAAATTGGAACACTTTGTTTCTTCCTTTCAAAATATATAATTGGAATTAAACTCCTATTTTTATGTGACTTACAACAAGGCATTAACCAAATAGAAATCTTATTATTTCCTTCTTAATGTCCTATACCTTTCTTTTGATAAATAGTCTTTCATTAGAATGACATTTGCATGCTACATTATTTAACTGTACTTAACAAAAGGCAGCCTTCTTTTTTTTCCTAAGAGGGGCATTTGATCATTAAAATATTCCATTTTTTTGAAGTTGAACTAACATGAAAATTATTAGTTCGGGACCCAATAACATATTTTTAAAGAAAAATATTCAAAACTCATAAAGTTTAAATTGTTTTGACTCTATTTGATTGCAGGATACTTTATTCTCTAGATGGGTAATTTTTTACATTAAAAATATTAATTTTGCAAGATATGATTAAATTTATTTTGTGATTCCATCATATTAGTCAAAGGGAAAATTACATAATTATATTTTTCCTCTTTCATGTAATGCTAGTTTGACTTTGTTAAGTTTGTTGAATAGAAGGAACATAAGATAAAAACAAAATAATTATATTTTTCCTCTTTCATGTAAGGCTAATTTGACTTTGTTAAGTTTGTTTGGTATACGGAATATAAGATAAAAACAAATTCAATTAATAAGTAAATAAATTTATAAAGATAAATGATGAAATAAATCATCAATCCACAAAAGGTTTAAAGGGCAAAAGTCCTTTTCCTCGCAGGAAAATTTGTCATATTTGCTCCTTTATTCACATATTAAAATTAATTATATTTATCTCTCACTTGTTAAAATTATATTGTGGAAGAGACAAATGTTTACATTTTTCTGCTATATTATGTAATATAAAATTATGTTTGGTAAATAAAACAAATATATTGGTGTATTGTAATATAGGGTTTTAATTGTTATTGCGATTAGATTTTGGACAAATAATACAAATCTCACTAGTTTAAAACCTAATTATGTGTCTTTTCGTAAGTTTTTGAAATTACCATTCGTGCCTGATTTCGATCCCCAAATACATGTATCTTACACGTCTAGATACATGTATCTCGGATACATATTGGATCAAAATTAGGTATAATGTGTTCCATATGCACTACATTCAAGTGGATTCGCATGTATCTGGGATGCACAAACTCTCTCATTCACATCTCTCTTCTCTCGCTCACCCCTCTCCCTCTCTCGCTCGCTTCTCTCCTTATGTATTTATATTTCAGAATGTATCTGATATCCCATATACAAGTATCTATTGTGATTCACATGTATCTAGGATACACTGACTTTTCGCGCACTTCCATCCTATCTCGTTCGCCTCCCTCCCTCTCTCGCTTGCCTTTCTCCCTATGTATCTTTATTTCAAAGTGTATTTTATAGAAAAAATATATGTATTTAGGTGTATCTGACTTGAAATCTGATATGAAATTATTAATTAGTGCGATAATGTAATTATTTCAAATTATAGGGAGAATTGGTTAATATGGTAGGAATGTTTGTGTAATTAAATAGGTTTTCATATATTTTTCCATTTAATTAAGAGTAATTTTGTTTGGTTAGTCCATTGATTTGGGCTTCAAATGATAACCCCATTTTATTTAGTCCAAGATATTATCTTATCCTAGAGGCCTAGTTTGGTATCACGTGTCAAATGATAGAGTATGACAAGCGAAATAGAAGAGCTAATAGGATCGTGCCACATGTCAAAATGACATACATATTAAGTCAAAAAAAAATCCGAACACATTACATGTGCAAATAACATGTTCCAACCAACCGAATATATTATCATGTCAAATTAAACTTAATTGACCCAAAAGGAAAGAAAATCTGTTACAAGATTCACAATATATAAATATTTTTTAAATAGTAGACTAAATTTTCTATAAATCGGACACAAAGGAAACATAACATCATCATCAAGTGACTTATTGAGCATACACAACAATTAAAATATGGCTTTCAAACTATGGTCTTTTGCCCTCATACTTATGATGATAGCGCTATGTAAGTCTTTTACTTGATTGGATCTTTCAGTAATAGAATATCATACACTTCTCTATAATATTTTCTAAGTTAATTTTGAAAAGCTTCTTGTGCTCAAATATGAAATGCATTTTTCTATTAATTATAGATTATGACATTTAATTTGATAGGTGTTTCACCAAAGGTTGAAGCAAAAGACACTCCCGAGTGCTGTTGCAAGACAGACGCAGACTGTAAAATTCTTTGTGGCGATATCCCTCCCTATTTTTGTGATGGTGAATGGTGTGAATGTGGGCATCGGCCTCCTCAAGGTCGAATTACAGAAACTAGTGAAAACATAAATTGAAGAATTAAAATTTCATAGGGTAAAATAGAAAGGAATAATATAATTCGAATTTTATTTTTGTTTCGCCTTCTATGTAACTTGCAACAAGGCATTAGCCAAATAACAAAGCTTATTCTTTCCTTCTTTATGTCATGTACTTTTTTTTTAAATTTTTTATAAATAATCTCATATTCTCTTTAGAATGATATTGATATGCTACATTCATATGTACTTAGCAAAACATAGGCTTCTTATTTTTTTAGGGGCATTTTGCCATAAAAAGTTTTCACTTTTTTTTTGGAATTGAACTCCAAAAATTACATTTTGCCATAAAATTCAGAATTCAACTTTAAGTTCAATTCAAGAATTTTAAGAATAACAAAAAGTTGTTTTCACTTTCTTTTTCCCCAAACTACTCACCGAAATTTAAAAGCAACCCCAATTTGTATTCATTGTCAAACACAACTCTAATTTTTAATTTTTTTTATTTTGAAAATAATTTTTTTAAAATCAAATTTCACAATTAAACATGGTCAAACGTCCATTAATTGACCAACCATCTCAACTTAGCATATTAACACGAAACTGTTATGGACAGATTTAGTTGTAAAACAAATGAAATATTGAGTCATGAGCGTAATTACTAATTATTTGCGGTTGAATAACAACAATTTTTTCTTATATAAGATTAAGATGTAATTTTCAGATTGTTGTGACACTTCATTAGAATTTTTTTAGCACGAGAAGCTACGTACATTAATGCCATATTAACTACATACAAACGTAAAATTATACAAATAAATTATGAGTTGAACAAGCTAATTTTGTGGGATACTTTATTTACTATATGAATAATTTAATATCTTGTAATCTATATGCTTCAATTTATATTCGTATCTTTAAAATTTCGAAGCCAAACAATTTTTATCATAAATTTTAATACACCTTTTAAATATTTTTAATTATCGTTATTATGACTTCTAGTATTTTTACGTAGTCTTTAAGTATGTAAATTTTATTTTAAAAATTTAATGATTCCGTGATAATATTTAAATTGGTGATTCCTGAAATTTGAACTCTACAACATAAATTGGGATTGAGGGAATAAATATTAATTTTGCAAAATTTATTATCATTGAAATTTATTTACATCTATTTTTAAAAAAAATAAAAAAACCTTATAGGAGTAATATATAAGTATATGATCTTTTTAAGATCTTTAAAAGCTGCACATTAATTTAGAACCCAATAATATAAAAATAATAATAATAACTAGAATTTCAAAATTGATAAACTTTAAGTTCTTCCGCCTATGTTTGATTGTCAGATACTATGTTCTCTATATGAGCAATTTATTATATTGAAAATATCAATTGTGCAAGATATCTTTAAATTTATTATATAATTTCATCACCCGTCAAAGGCAAAATCACTCAATAATTTTTTTTCTTTTTGCATGTAATGCTAGTTTAATTTTGTTAAGTTTATTTATGTTCTCTATATGAGTAATTTATTACATTGAAAATATTTATTTTGTAAAAAAATTTAAATTTATTATATAATTCCATCACCAGTCAAAGGAAAAATTACTTAATAATTTTCCCCCCTTGCACGTAATGCTTGTTTGACTTTATTAAGTTTATTTATGCTCTCTATATGGATAATTTATTACATTGAAAATATTAATTTTACAAGATATGTTTAAATTTATTATGCAATTTCATCATCAGTCAAAGACAAAATTATTTAATATTTTTTTCCTCTTGCATATAATGCTAGTTTGACTTTGTTAAGTTTATTTTGTAGAAGGAACATACGATAAATATAAATTTAGTTAAGAAGTAAATTAATCTACAAAATAAATGATCAAATCTTAGAAACTCTAAAGGGCAAAATGCCTTTTCCTCGGAGGAACAATTATTATAGTTGCTCCATTATTATCATATTAAAATTAGTTATATTTATCTCTCACTTGTTAAAAAGAAAAATTCAAATGTAAAAAGTCACGTATCCGCTTTTAATGAATGAAAAAATTCACTTCATTTTAATTCTAAACTGGGTATGACTAACTTTTTTTACTACAAAATATATATGGCATAATACCTGTAGGATGGCATATAGGACATCACATAAGACGTTTGTATCTACCTGTTCAATTTTTGAATAATTTAGATGTCTGCTAACCTCCTTAATCTTTCTTCTCTGTTCTCATCGAAATTTAAAAGCAACCCCAATTTGTATTCATTGTCAAACACAACTCTAATTTTTAATTTTTTTTTATTTTGAAAATAATTTTTTTTTATCAAATTTCACAATTAAACATGGTCAAACGTCCATTAATTGACCAACCATCTCAACTTAGCATATTAACACGAAACTGTTATGGACAGATTTAGTTGTAAAACAAATGAAATATTGAGTCATGAGCGTAATTACTAATTATTTGCGGTTGAATAACAACAATTTTTTCTTATATAAGATTAAGATGTAATTTTCAGATTGTTGTGACACTTCATTAGTATTTTTTTAGCACGAGAAGCTACGTACATTAACGCCATATTAACTACATACAAACGTAAAATTATACAAATAAATTATGAGTTGAACAAGTTAATTTTGTGGGATACTTTATTTACTAAATGAATAATTTAATATCTTGTAATCTATATGCTTCAATTTATATTCGTATCTTTAAAATTTCGAAGCCAAACAATTTTTATCATAAATTTTAATACACTTTTTAAATATTTTTAATTATCGTTATTATGACTTCTAGTATTTTTACGTAGTCTTTAAGTATGTAAATTTTATTTTAAAAATTTAATGATTCCGTGATAATATTTAAATTGGTGATTCCTGAAATTTGAACTCTACAACATAAATTGGGATTGAGGGAATAAATATTAATTTTGCAAAATCTATTATCATTGAAATTTACTTACATCTTTTTTTTTTTAAAATAAAAAAACCTTATAGGAGTAATATATAAGTATATGATCTTTTTAAGATCTTTAAAAGTTGCACATTAATTTAGAACCCAATAATATAAAAATAATAATAATAACTAGAATTTCAAAATTGATAAACTTTAAGTTCTTCCGCCTATGTTTGATTGTCAGATACTATGTTCTCTATATGAGTAATTTATTATATTGAAAATATCAATTTTGCAAGATATCTTTAAATTTATTATATAATTTCATCACCCGTCAAAGGCAAAATCACTCAATAATTTTTTTCTTTTTGCATGTAATGCTAGTTTGATTTTGTTAAGTTTATTTATGTTCTCCATATGAGTAATTTATTACATTGAAAATATTAATTTTGTAAAAAAAATTAAATTTATTATATAATTCCATCACCAGTCAAAGGAAAAATTACTTAATAATTTTTCCCCCCTTGCACGTAATGCTTGTTTGACTTTATTAAGTTTATTTATGTTTTCTATATGGATAATTTATTACATTGAAAATATTAATTTTACAAGATATGTTTAAATTTATTATGTAATTCCATCATCAATCAAAGAAAAAATTATTTAATATTTTTTTCCTCTTGCATATAATGCTAGTTTGACTTTGTTAAGTTTATTTTGTAGAAGGAACATACGATAAATATAAATTTAGTTAAGAAGTAAATTAATCTACAAAATAAATGATTAAATCTTAGAAACTCTAAAGGGCAAAACGCCTTTTCCTCGGAGGAACAATTATCATAGTTGCTCCATTATTATCATATTAAAATTAGTTATATTTATCTCTCACTTGTTAAAAAGAAAAATTCAAATGTAAAAAGTCACGTATCCGCTTTTAATGAATGAAAAAATTCACTTCATTTTAATTCTAAACTGGGTATGACTAACTTTTTTTACTACAAAATATATATGGCATAATACCTGTAGGATGGCATATAGGACATCACATAAGAAGTTTGTATCTACCAGTTCAATTTTTGAATAATTTAGATGTCTACTAACCTCCTTAATCTTTCTTCTCTGTTCATCTTTTTTCTTATACAACAAAATCAAGTTTTATTAGATATAATTTCCAAATGAATACAAGGAATAATTTGTTAAATTATTTCTATTTACTAAATACTTTTTGAGAATTTAACAGTATTAAAAAGAACTATTCTTTTAATGTTAATAAGTATAGTTAAAAATAATTGTCAGCTTTAATATTGATTTTCTAAAGTAGAAATTATTTTAAAATAATTATTTCAGCTGACGATATATGAAATAGATGGAGGGAGTACTTATATTTGTTGGGAGGCGGGTGGATATATTTGGTGAGCTTTGTATTTTTTGAAAAGTTTAATAAAGAAAAATTTATATTGAAAATAATGTGAAATTAAATCTTACCATTTTCAGTTATATAATTATCATTTTGGCATGATTTTAAAAAGAATGTAGTGAAGTATATTCTTTTTATATGACGTAAGTGTAAAAGATGTGTCTCAATCCCCATTCAATTCATTATGCAGATACATCAATATATACATGAGTTTCTTGGTGAATAGGACTTCAAGATTGTCACAGTTAAGGACTCCTAATTTGAAAAAAGTTACACGACTTCTTTTAAGTTGATTCCTAACAATCAACAATTATATACAAAAAGACTTTCACTCAAACTCCTACGTGACATTATCTTTACATTCTCCCTCAAGTTGAGCAGGGAGTGGAACAAGTGTCAACTTGCTCTTCAAATCCAGAAATTGGGCCTTGGACAGAGGCTTGGTAAGAGCATCGGCCACTTGATCATGGGAGCTCACATATCTGACTAATAAGGTCTTCTCAAAAACCTTATCACGGACAGAATGAAAATACATTTTCAAGTGTTTTGTTCGCGAATGAAAAATGGGATTAGCAGTTAAGTATCTAGCACTAAGATTATCACACCAAAGAATGGGAAGAGAGGTGGTGAAGCACCCGATCTCTCGAAGGAGATGTTCGATCCACGTTATTTCAGAGGTAGCAGCAGCTAATGCACGATATTCTGCGTTTGTGCTCGGCCATTATACAACTCTCTGCTTTTGAGAAGTCCATGAAATCAAATAGGAGCCAAGAAAAATAGTGAATCCAGTGGTAGACTTGCGATCTTCAAGATCACCTCCCCAATCTGAATCACTCTAACCATGAAGTAGGGTGGATGGCCCACGAGAAAAAAAATAAACCATGAGATTTTGTAGCCTTGACATAACGGAGAATAAGTTTGACGACAACCCAATGAGAATCCATAGGACAATGCATAAATTGTGATACTTTGTTTACCGCGTACCCATATTAGCTCTAGTAAACGTCAAGTATTGTAGAGCTCCAACAGTACTTTTATATAGAGTTTGATTATGAAATGGACATCCACCAGTATTGGAGAGCTTGGATGAGGATGAAGCTGATGTGGAGACGGGACCACACGAACCCATTTGCACACGATTTAGAAGGTTCGTGACATACTTACATGTGATAAATGCAATCCTTCAGGTTTCCAGTTGGCTTGAATGCCAAAGAAATAAGACAATTTTCCCAAGTCTCTCTACAACAAAATGTTTTTTAATTTGGCAATAAGAGCTGCAATATGACCAGATTTAGAGCCCACAACTAGAATGTCATCAACATAGACTAAACCGAACAACTTAACATCGGCGTTTGGCATATAGAATGGAGAGCAATCAGTTTTGGATCCCACTAACTTACTCCTAAATAATAGGAATAGATGGCTAAAAACTAATTGACTAAGTCTTATCTAATATAAAGCAGTAAAAGTAAATTAAATGCAGTTGAAAAAGCAAATTCCTAACACTCCTCCTTGCTTTGGAAACTGCAAACTCCAATTTTCTGTCTGAGAAGCTCAAACTTGCTGACTGGTAAAAGTTTGGTGAATATATAAGCCAATTGTTCTTCCCTCTTACAGACAAGAGTCATATCTCCATCTTTTTGCACTTCTCTCAAGAAAAAAAACTTGATTTTGAAGTGCTTAGTTTTTCCATGAAACACAGGATTGTGAGATATAGCTATTGTTGCTTCATTGTCCACGAACACTTTGATGCTTCCAATCGGTTCCATATGCAAATCAACAAGAATTTGCTTCAGCCACAATGCTTGATTTACTACTGCTGCAGCTGCCACAAACTCAGTTTCGGCAATAGATTGAGCCACAACATCTTATTTCTTACAACTCCATGAGAAAATTCCAGAACCAAGACTAAAACAGTACCCTGAAGTACTCTTTGCATCATCCTCGAACCGCCCCAATCACCGTCGGAGTACCCACAAAGCATCACAGGTTGACTCTTCTGAAACTTGACTCCATAGGTGATGGTTCCTTTGATGTATCGCACAACTCTCTTGGCTACTTGCAATTGTATTTCACTAGGACAATGCATGAACCTTGATAAAACACTTACAACATACAATATATCGGGTCTTGTTGTGGTAAGATACATTAAACACCCAATGAAACTTCTGAAGTATGTCTCCTCCACCTTTTTGGCTCCATCATCTTTACTTAGTTTCTCTTTTTGGTTCATGGCAGTACTAATCTCTTTGCAATTTTCCATTTTGAATTTCTTGAGAATTTCCTTTGCGTACTTTTTCTGGCAAATGAAAAACTCATCTTGTCCTTGAGTAATTTCCATTCCAAGGAAATATGTCATAAGACCAAGATCAGACATTTCAAAAGCTTGCATCATGTCTTGCTTGAACTCATCAATTAGCTTTTCCCTACTCCCTGTAATCAAAAGGTCATCCACATAAAGAGAAACAACAAGAATCTCACTACTGTTATGTTTAACATGCAGTGTGAATTCTGAAAGACTCTTTTCAAAATTGAGGCCAAGCAAATAATCATCTATTCGACTATACCAAGCTTTTGTTGCCTATTTTAAGCCATAAAGATCTTTATGTAGTCGATAGACTTTATCTTTCTTTCCATATATAACAAACCCTTCAGGTTGCTCAACATATATCTCTTCTTCAAGAATGCCATTAAGCAATGCTGATTTGACATCCATCTGATGAACTTTCCAGCCACGTTGTGCAGAAATAGTTATAAACAATCTGATCGTGTCGAGCCTAGCAACTGGAGCGAAAGTGTCAGAATAATCTACACCAAAAATCAGCGCATAACCCTTAACTACAAGCCTTGTCTTATGCTTGTTGATTGAACAATCAACATTTAGCTTGGTTCAAAACACCCACTTTACCCCAATCTGCCTTGAGGTTTGTCAACAAGATGCCACGTATCATTTCTTTCGATCATAAACAACTCCTCCTCCATTGCATTTCTCCACTTGGGTTCTTTGAGAGCATATTTAGGGTTAGCAGGTTCACGAATCGCAACATTGCATCTCTCATATATATATTAGAGAGCAATCGAGTTCCTTTAACGGGTGGATCATCGTCCCTTTCATTTAACCACGAGATTGTTTTCTGGACGAAATTCCTTGAGTCATCCCAATCCCATTCTTCATTCTCCATGAAGTGGACATCTCTGCTGATAGCTATCTTTTCACCTTCAGGTTGAAAGATTTTGTACGCCTTTGAAACATTACTGTACCTAATAAAAATGTCTGGGGCAGCCTTCTTGTCTAGTTTATCCCGTTTGACCTGAGGAACATAGGTAAAACAAAGACAACCAAACACTTTAAGAAAATGCAGCGGAGGCTTGTATCCATACCATGCTTCAAAAGGAGTTTGATCTTTCACAGCTTTTGAGGGAAGTCGATTTTGTAGGAACACAGTTGTATTTGCTGCCTCTGCCCAAAACATCTTTGGCAAATTCTTTTCGTGCAACATACATCTTGCCATCTCCATGATAAGTTTGTTTCTTCTCTCACTAACTTCATTTTGTTCTGGAGTATAAGGAGCAGTAAGTAGACGTTCAATCCATGCTTCCTCACAAAATAGACCAAACTGATGAAAAGTGTACTCTTTGCCATTGTCAGATCGTAAAATCTGAATTTTACAGCAAGTTTCATTTTCCAACTTCGCTTTCAACTTCCAAAAAATACTCTTGACCCTTGATTTGAACTTTAAAAAATAAATCACATTCGGGTCAGATCATCAATAAAAATAACATAATAAAGAATACCTTTAAGTGAAGGAGTCCTTTGGGCTCCTCCAATATCGGTGTGAACCAGCTGCAACTTTCTTGTTGCTCTCCAAGTTGCCTTTGGGAATGGAAGTCTACTTTGCTTTCCAAATTGACAAGCCCGACAATATTTAAAACTCTCTCCTAGTTTAGAAAGGTTCTCGACTATCACTAATTCTTGCATTTTGAGAAGCCCTTGATAATGATAGTATCTGAGTCTCTTATGCCATAACTCTGAAGAATTTTCTCTTGCCAAATACACCACTTGTTCTTCCTCCAATGGATTTAATGAGAAACTCCTGCTTTTCATTTTGACTTTAAACAAGTCATGTCCTGAGGATTCCTTGATCAAGCAATGTTTATCTTCGAAATACAATTTGAAACCTTCTTCTAACAATTGATCAATACTTAACAAGTTGTGAGCTAAATCTGGTACATAAAGAACATCAAAAATTGCGTTAGTACCTGATTGTGTTTCAATTGTAATGGTTCCCATTCCTTTTGCCGGAATATAACCGCCATGACCTATTCTGACTTTTGTAACTCTAGTAGGCTTCAAGTCTTTAAAGAGCTATTTGTCATGAGTCATATGGTTTGTGCATCCGCTATCAATCAGCCAAGCCTCAGTTGAAACATTGCTTGCAAAACATGATGCCACAAAGAGTTAATTCTCTTCCTGTTCATTAACAACCTGGGCGTCTACGTCTTGCTGCTGCAATTTATTCTTGTAGATAATTGCTTCATGCCCGAGTTGGTTGCACTTACTGCATTTAGCATCTGGCCTTTTCCAACACTTATACGGCGCGTGTCCATTCTTTCCACAATGCTTACAAGGAGGATAGTTTCCTTTAAAGCTACCTACTTTGCTTTTGTTGTTGTAGCGAGCTGCTCCTTCTCCATTTCTTGACTAGTTCTTCTTATTGTTTTTCTTTTTGTATCTTCCACTATCTTCATGTTTGGCCGCCAATTCTCCCTCTCTAATTCCATCTTATCTCATAACACTTCTTTGTTCTAGAGCCTGCAAGGAACTCAATAATTCCGCCAAAGTAATTTTTGACAGATCCTTGGTGTTCTCCAAAGTGGTAATGGTGGCTTCAAATCTTTTAGGTATAGTAACCAGAATCTTTTCAACAATAAGTGAGTCTTTAAACTCAGAACCAAGTAATCTTACTCTGTTTGCTATGTTCATAAGCCTGTCAGAGTATTCTTTGATGGTTTCCATTTCTTTCAACTTCTGTAACTCAAAGTCTTTGATGAGATTGAGCACTTGCATACCTTTGATACGATCATCTCCTTCATATTCTGCCTTGAGATAATCCCAGATGGCTTTTGCTGATTTTAAAGACATGATACGATTGAAAATTATTGAAGAGACCGCTGAAAAAAGACATGCCTTTACCTTAGATTTTCTAGTTTTCTTGTCCTTGTGATTTCTGAGTTGAGCCATTGTTGGGTTTTCGGGTAGTGGAAGAACTTCATAGTCTTCCTCGATTGCCTCCAAAAGATGTAAAGCTTCAAGATAAGCTTCCATCATCACTGCCCACATGTGAAAATTTTCACCATTGAAGACAGGAGGTGCCATTGCCGAGAAACTTGAGTTTTCTTCCATGTTTAATCTTTTGCTGTTTCTGATTGTGGTGCTTGAGTCACTTGAAACAATCACTCACAGAAATACTCACAGATCTCGCAAGATAAAAAAGCTCTGGATACCAATTGTTGGTAAATTTCAGAAGTATGAGTTATTAGAAAGCAGAGAAGTCAAGAAGAATATCGGTGATTGCATTTATAAGACTGGAATGAAAACAGAAAGCAGTAAATCCACGACTAGCAGATTCCTAACTCATTAACTTACTCCTAAATAATAGGAATAGATGGCTAACAACTAATTGACTAAGTCTTGTCTAATATAAAGCAGTAAAAGTAAATTAAATGCAGTTGAAAAAGCAAATTCCTAACAGAAACATGTATACAATCTCATCTAATTTCTCATGAGAAATGCATTGGATACATCTACCTGAATGATGTGCCACTGCCAAGGATAGCAACAACTGTATGGTAGGAGGCTTAACCACTGGACTAAATGTATCAGAAAAATCGAGACCCGGCCATTGATGATATCCTTTATCCACAAGCCTTGATTTATAGCGATCCAATGAACTATCTGACTTAACTTCGTCTCAAATACCCATTTACAACAAATTATATTTTGAGACAGGATGGTGGAGCAAGTTCCCAAGTACCATTTTGAATAAGTGCATTATACTCCTCATACATGTCTCGACGCTAGTGACCATCCTTAATAGGTTGTGAATGGCAAGAAGGTTCAACTATTGCTGATGTTGGTGTCCTAGTAGACATCGAGAATGGTTTCTTTGGCTTCAATGAACATTCTTTTGTTTGTATGACCATCTTTGCGAAGGAGCTGCTGGACAGAGCAAACCCAGTAGTTAAAGTGTTTCTAACATCAGTGGAGTGACTCATATTAGAAAATTGAGGATTCTCTACAACTATACTTGATGAAATCAAGGTGACACCGTGAGAAACTACATCTTGTGAAGGCTGATCAGTGACAGGTGTGTGTCCAGGAATAGATCAATAGATGACGAGGATGTGTGAAATGTGAAGGATTATATGGATGGAGAGGGTGAGGGTTGATTCGATGTGTGCATCGGTATTGAAAATTATGGCATAGTTGGTGGGATGCTAGAAGAAGAAACAGAAGGATGGAGTGGTAATGTAACATTGAGAGGTTCTGATTTAGCATTGGTTATAGATGGAGGCAACACAACATCCTGCGAAACAAAAGGAAAACCTTTTCATTAAAGATGACATGATGAGAAACATAAAATTTGAAGGAATCAGGGTCAAACGTTTTTACCCTTTATGCAACTTACTATAGCCCAAAACACACACTATTTAGATCGAGGAGACAATTTATCGTTTGTATAAGGATGAAGCCATGGAAAACAAAGGCAACCAATAACACGCAACAAAGAGTAATCTGGATCAATGTTAAATAACACATGAAATGAGGTTTTATCTTTTAAGCGTTGGGTTGGTAAATGATTTATAGTATACATAGCAGTAACAAATGCAGTTGTCCAAAATTTATGTGGGACATTGGCATGATGTAGCAATTCCCGGCAAGTTTCAACAATATACCTATGTTTTCTTTTGGCATAACCATTTTATTCAGGGGTATATGGACAAGAGGAACGCTGCACAATTCCATTGTCTTTGAAGTAATTTGTTAAGGCTTGATATTCTCCTCCCCAATCTGCTCGAAAACTTTTAATGGGATGACCAAAATATTTTTCAACAATTGTATGAAATTACATATATAAATATTTAAAGGACTTCAGATTTAAAACGAAGGAAACAAGTACAAGTTAATTCTAACATTTAAATGGGTGGGGTGTCACATTCTTCCCCCCTTAGGAATATTCATCCTTGGTACTCGTGTTAAGTTTAGTACAACTTTGCATCCTCAAACCGATGTGCAAGCGGAGCGTACTATCCAAACTTTGGAAGATATGTTGAGAGCTTGTGTGATTGATTTCAAGGGTAATTGGGATGATTGTTTGCCTTTGATTGAGTTTACTTATAATAATAGCTACCATTCGAGTATTGGTATGGCTCCATTTGAGGCTCTTTATGGTAGGAGGTGTAGATCTCCTATAGGTTGGTTTGAAGTTGGCCCAGTCGCTTTGATAGGTCCCAAATTGGTATATGAGGCAATGGAGGAAGTTTGGCTTATTAGAGAGAGGTTGAGAATGGCTGAAAGTCAGCAAAAGTCTTATGCCGATGTTAGTAGGAGAGATCTGGAATTTGATGTTAATGATTGGGTCTACTTTAAAATCTCACCCATGAAGGGTGTAATGAGGTTTGGGAAGAAAGGGAAGCTTAGCCCCTGTTATGTGAGCCCATATCAGATTTTGAGGCATATTGGTAAGGTTGCTGAAACGACCCCAAAAATGCCCGAAAATGTGCTTCGGAAACACCTATAATTGTAATTTCCATATATCTCAAAATCCGTGCATGATTTCGGAAATTCGACTTCATATTCTTATTTGTGGGGTCAAATTGAGTGGGAAATGGGTCTAACCCGAATTTTAGAGCAACCGTATCAAAATTCGAAAATCGCAAAAATTGCGATTTGGAGGGTCAACTTTAAAGAGGCATATCTCTTAGCACACAAGGAACTGGAAGGGCTGCAACCTATCAAATTAAAGCTCTTTGAGTTAGCTTTCCAACGCACTTGGTTTCACCTTATTCCGCGTTAGGATGAGGGAGTTATGACCATTTTCGTAAAACCTGTCAGTGCAGATTTTTCAATTTCCAGTGAGCGAATTTTCTAGGCGGGTTGGAGTCATTTTTTTTTATAAAAAGGGGATATGTCCCATATTTAGTCATTTTCTAAACTCCAAAAACACTCTCTAAGCCTTCTCCAAAAATTCCACCAAGATCTTCAACCAAATTCAATCATCTCAAGCTCTAATTCCGGATTCAAGACTCAATCTCAAGCTTTGATTCTCCATTCCAATCTTCATCAAGGATTCTCCAAAGTTGAGGTATGTGGGTTTGATTGTGGAAACCTTCCTTTCCACAAGTCCAACCATTTATCCTCTATTTCTACTTCAAGTTTATGGGTCCTCATGATCAATTATGAATTCTTGAATTACGGAATTACTACTACACACCCTATTATGGTCCTTTTTGCATATTATCATGAAATGGAATTTTTATGTGATGTTTATGGTTTACATGCTTCCATGATCAAATTATGAAGGTTGATATATATATGTATGTTGTTGGTGGGCTGATTTATATGGATTTTGGAATTGGTTGGACTTAGTATTCTTGAAATACATGATTTCATTTACATGAACAATTGCCCACCATGTGTTTGATAAAATGCCCATTATAGAATTCTTAGGAAAAGGGAAGGTCCAAGGTACGTCCTATGAGACGGATGGTTATGTAATTACTGAAATGATGATGAAAATGGACACATGTATATGATTTTCTCTAAATAAGTGTTGTGAGTCGACCATTGCCTAGTACGGGGGGTAGTAGGCCCGTATAACCATATCGAGGGGTTGGTACCTTGGTCCCTAGCACGGGGGGTGGTAGGCCCGTGTAACCATATCGAGGGGTTGGTACCTTGGTCCCTAGCACGGGGGGTGGTAGGCCCGTGTAACCATATCGAGGGGTTTGTACCTTGGTCCCTAGCACGGGGGGTGGTAGGCCCGTGTAACCATATCGAGGGGTTTGTACCTTGGTCCCTAGCACGGGGGGTGGTAGGCCCGTGTAACCATATTGAGGGGTTTGTACCTCTTTCGCCTCTCCAAAGGGGTGGTAGGCCTTGGAAATACTATATTGATGGTCACTCGCCACACATGTACTACGTCCCATTAAATATGATTTTTATGTAAGCATCATTATACATACTATTTTATTAATATGCTATCTATTGGGTATGATTACGCATTTTTCCTATGATATCCATCTAATGTAGCCTTGCATTGCATCCCATATACTTAGTACATTCAAATGTACTAACGCATACTCTATGCCTACATGATGTCACCATGTAGGGACCGGAGCACCGCTTGACCATCCTCCTCCGCGTGGCTAGTACAATTTTCTATAGTGGTTATTGGTGAGTCCTCCATTTCGGGGCCGTTGCTCATGATCTTTGAACTTTAATGTATAAAACTTTTTCCCTTTCTAGTTAATGTTTTGACTATTGAGGGTGAGCCCGGTAGTTTGTCTTGGCCCTCCGCTAAGTACTCATGTTTAGAGGTGTGGTTGGACAAGTTATGTATTATGCTTGAGACTTGGACTCATCTATCGGTATTTATGTATGCATTTCTTTTTTTTTTCTTGCTCGCTTAGTCCCGATTTCCCCCTGATTAATGCTTATCGCTTATGGAGCATTTTAATTGCTTCCGCGACCAAGGATGTGTAATGATAACGCTATGAGGCCTTTGTTTGGGGTTCCTTCGGGTTCCCCATTCGCGGTCAACATCTTAGGCCCCATAGTATCAGAGCACTGGTTGAATGATCTTACTCGAGTCCAACACACAGCGTTGATTAGAGTCCGATTCATGGTTGTGTTGTGCACCACAACTATGAGTAGGAGGCTATGAGACGTTTTAGGAAATGTTTCCCTTCTCCATGTTCTAAGTCGTGCTGTAGAGTTGAATTAATTTCTTCCCTAACGGTTGTTCTTTGCTATGCTAGATCATGTCTAATACAAGAGGAAGACGAGCCCGACTTGTTGCGTGAGTCATATAAGGTGAGGGACTCATTGGAGAAGGGTTTTATTAGGCCTAGCCAATCACCATGGGGTGCACCGGTGTTGTTTGTGAAGAAGAAAGATGGGTCCCTTAGGATGTGTATTGATTACCGGCAACTCAATAGGGTCACCGTCAAGAATAAATATCCTCTTCCTAGGATTGATGACTTGTTTGACCAATTGCAAGGGGCTAGCCACTTCTCTAAGATTGATCTTCGGTCCGGGTATCATCAAGTGAAGGGGAGGGAGGGTGACATTCCCAAGACAGCCTTTCCGCTAGGTATGGACATTTATGAATTGTGGTCATTGTCCTTTGGGTGACCAATGCACCGGCTACCTTCATGGACCTAATTGAATAGCGGTCTTTTAAACCCTACCTTGATTCCTTGTGTTGGTCTTCATTGATGATATTTTTAATCTATCGCATAGCGAGGACGAACATATGGGTCACTTGAGGGTTGTGCGCAAAGATTCAGAGAAGAGAAGTTGTATGCCAAGTATGAAAGTGTGAATTTTGGTTGAGGGAGGTTGCCTTCCTAGGTCATGTGGTGTCGGGGGATGGTATTAAGGTAGACCCTAAGAAGACCGATGTGATTAGAAATTGGCCTAGGCCATTGACCCGTCGGATATTAGGAGCTTCTTGGGCTTAGCGGGTTACTACCGGAGATTTGTGAATGGGTTTTCTTCTATTGCTTCTCCCATGACTAAGTTGACACAAAAGAAGGCTAAGTTTGAGTGGACCGACGAGTGCGAAAGGAGTTTTCAAACCTTGAAAGATAAACTTGTGTCCGCTCCTATATTGTCACTACCGGATGGGCTTGAGGGATTTGTTATGTATTGTGATGCTTCTAGAGTTGGCTTGGGTTGTTTCCTAATGCAAAATGGTAAGGTGATAGCCTATGCTTCTTGACAACTCAAAGTGCATGAAAAGAACTATCCTACGAATGATCTTGAATTAGCCGCGGTGGTGTTTGATTTAAAGATTTGGCGTCATTATTTGTATGGGGTACATGTCGATGTGTTCACCGATCATAAGAGCCTCCAATATGTCTTCACCCAAAAAGATCTCAACTTGAGACAAAGAAGGTGGCTAGAATTTCTTAAAGATTATGATATGAGTGTGCATTATCATCCCGGTAAACCTAATGTGGTGGCGGATGCTTTGAGTAGGGTGTCTATGGGTAGCCTAGCTCATGTTGATATTTGGTTGTAGGGAAATGGCTAGGGAGGTAACATCGGGTTGGGCTAGGTGGGGAGTTAGGTTGGGAAGAGGTTGGTAATGGTGGTGTGGTCGTTGTTGATGGTTTGCTAGGTCTTCCTTTGGTGATGAGGGTGGATAGCAAACAAGATCTTGATTCTTCCTTGTTTGAATTGAAGGCCTTGGTGAAAGAGGGCAAGGTGGAAGTTTTCTCCCAAGGGGAGATGGTGCCCTTAGGTACCAAGGTAGGTTGTGTGTGCCTTGTGTTGATGGTTTGAGGGAGAAAATTCTTGAGGAGGCTCATAATTCTTCCTACTCCATCCACCCCGTTCCACCAAAATGTATAGAGATTTGAGGGATGTGTATTGGTGGAGAGGCATGAAGAAGGACATTGCCAAATTCGTCTCCGGTTGTCATAGTTGTCAAAACCAAGTCAAGGCCGAACATCAAACGGCCGGGGTTGGTCTAACCCAAGGACATAGAGATTCCTACTTGGAAGTGGGAAGGAAATTAATATGGATTTTTGTAGTTGGTTTACCCAAGACTAGAAAAGGTTTTGATTTCTATTTGGGTGATGGTTGAATAGGATGACAAAATCGGCTCATTTTTCTACCGGAGTAAAGACAAACATATGGGGCGGAAAAAAATTTATGCAAGGTTATATATTTCATGAATTTGGTTAGGTTTGCATGG